>CM076579.1:1245108298-1245354627 GCA_034641835.2 Pinus albicaulis
CTATATACTTGGTTAAAACCTATGTTTTGTATAAAATTATTTTTTGTTTCTAGATACTATATTCATGTTGACCGTAGGGGCATTTAGATCAATTCCGGGTAGCTTGACGTAGGCATTTTGATATGTCACCTTCAGTGGATGGAGACCAATAGGCTACTCGCTCTCGCACTCGCCTTATAGAACTACCATGATATGAAATGAAAAACGTCTAATTAGATCATTCTAAAGATTGAATGTGGGCATTTACTAGATTAGTTTTAAAACCTATATGTTTTGTATCAAATCACTTTTGGTTTTAATGGGAAACTTTTATGGCTAATTTTTTTTACATGTTGAATATAAAAGGTTTTTTCTCTCTCATTGTTTGAGAACATGGATATGAAAATGAAAAGCTATATACTTGATTAAAAACTATGTTTTATATCAAATTAATTTTTGTTTCTAAATACCATATACATGTTGACTGTAGGGGCATTTAAATCTATTCCAGAGATTGACTGTAGGAAAATTTACTAGATATGACACCTTTCATAAAAGATGAGATCCAGAGACTACCTGTCCCTTTACAGACTCTGCCTATAGAACTACCATGGATATGAAAATGAAAATATTCTAATTAAATCTATTCTAAAGATTGAATTTAGGGGAATTTACTAGATTAGGTTTTCAAACCCCTATGTTTTGTATCAAATCACTTTTAGTTTCAATGGGAAACTTTTATGCCTAATTTGTGTTTTACATGTTGAATATAAAACTTTTTTTCTCTCTCATTGTTTGAGAACATGGATATGAAAATGAAAAACTATATACTTGGTTAAAAACTAGATATGTCACCTTTCATAAAAGATGGAGATCCAAGAGGTTACCGCCCTTTAAGCGTACCGCCTATAGAACTCATGGATATGAAAATGTGAAAACTTCTAATTAGATCTATTCTAAAGATCGTAATGTAGGGGCATTTACGTATTAGGTTTTAAAACCCATATGTTTTGTATCAAATCACTTTTGGTTTCAACAAGTCTTTTATATTAATTAAGGATCACACGTTGAATATATGTTTTTCTCTCTCATTGTTTGAGACCATGGATATGAAAATGAAAAACTATATACTTGGTTAAAACCTATGTTTTGTATCAAATTAATTTTTGTTTCTAAATACTATATACATGTTGACTATAGGGGCATTTAGATCTATTCCAGAGATTGACTGTAGGGGCATTTACTAGATATGTCACCTTTCATAAAAGATGATATCCAGAGGCTACCTGGCCCTTTACAGACTCTGCCTATAGAACTACCATGGATAGGAAAATGAAAAACTTCTAATTAGATCTATTCTAAAGATTGAATGTAGGGGCATTTACTAGATTAGGTTTTCAAACCTATATGTTTTGTATCAAATCACTTTTGTTTTCAATGGGAAACTTTTATGGCTAATTTGTGTTTTACATGTTGAATATAAAAAGTTTTTTCTCTCTCATTGTTTGAGAACATGGATATGGAAATGAAAAACTATATACTTGGTTAAAAACTATGATTTGTATCAAATTAATTTTTGTTTCTAAATACTATATACATGTTGACTATAGGGGCATTTAGATCTATTCCAGAGATTGACTGTAGGGGCATTTACTAGATATGTCACCTTTCATAAAAGATGAGATCCAGAGGCTACCTGACCCATTACAGACTCTGCCTATAGAACTACCATGGATATGAAAATGAAAAACTTCTAATTAGATCTATTCTAAAGATTGAATGTAGGGGCATTTACTAGATTAGGTTTTAAAACCTATATGTTTTGTATTAAATCACTTTTAGTTTCAATGGGAAACTTTTATTGCTAATTTGTGTTTTACATGTTGAATATAAAAGGTTTTTTCTCTCTCATTGTTTGAGACCATGGATATGAAAATGAAAAAATTCTATTTAGATCTAGATTCTCTAGAGCTATGGCTAATTTGTGTTTTACATACATTAACTCTTAGGTTAAAACCTATGTTTTGTATCAAATCACTTATGGCTTCAATGGGAAACTTCTATGGCTAATTTTTGTTTTACATGAAAATGAAAAACTTCTATTTTAAACTATTCCAGAGATTGACGGTAGGGGCATTTACTCTGAGTTTAAAACCTATGTTTTGTATCAAATAACTTTTGGTTTCAATGGGAAACTTTTATGGCTAATTTGTGCTTTACATGTTGAACATAAAAGGTTTTTCTCTCTCTCATTGTTTGAGACCATGGATATGAAAATGAAAAACTTATATTTAGATCTATTCTAGAGATACGGCTAATTTTTGTTTTACATACATTGAATATAAAATGTTTTTTCTCTCATGGTTTGAGACCATGGATATGAAAATGAAAAACTTCTATATGTAGGGGCATTTACTTTTAGGTTAAAACCTATATTTTGTATCAAATCACTTATGGTTGCAATGGGAAACTTTTATGGCTAATTTGTGTTTTACATGTTGAATATAAACGGTTTTTTTGTCTCTTTCATTGTTAGAGACCATGGATATAAAAATGAAAAGCTTATATTTAGATATATTCTAGAGATGTGGCTAATTTGTGTTTTACATACATTGAATATAATTTTTTTTCTCTCTCATTGTTTGAGACCATGGATATGAAAATGAAAAACTTCTATATTTAAAACTATTCCAGACATGGCTAATTTTTGTTTTACATACATTGAATATAAAAGGTTTTTCTCTCATTGTTTGAGACAATGGATATGAATATGAAAAACTTCTATATTTAAAACTTTTCTAGATATTGATTGACTGTAGGGGCATTTACTCTTAGGTTAAAACCTATGTTTTGTATCAAATCACTTTTGGTTTCAATTGGAAACTTTTATGGCTAATTTGTGTTTTACATGTTGAATATAAAAGGTTTTCTTCTCTCTCATTGTTTGAGACCGTGGATATGAAAATGAAAAACTTAAAGATTTTAAAATATTCCAGAGATTGATTGACTGTAGGGGCATTTACTCTTAGGTTAAAACCTATGTTTTTTATCAAATCACTTTTGGTTTCAATGGGAAACTTTTATAGCTAATTTGTGTTTTACATGTTGAATACAAAAGGTTTTTTTCTCTCTCATTGTTTGACACCATGGATATGAAAATGAAAAACTTCTATATTTAAAGCTTTTCCAGAGATTGATTGGCTGTAGGGGCATTTACTCTTAGGTTAAAACCTATGTTTTGTATTAAATCACTTTTGGTTTCAATGGGAAACTTTTATGGATAATTTGTGTTTTATATGTTGAATATAAAAGCTTTTTTCTCTCTCATTGTTTGAGACCATGGATATGAAAATGAAACACTTCTATTTAGATCTATTCCATAGATTGAATGTAGGGGCATTTACTGGATATGTCACCTTTCATAAAAGATGAGATCCAAAGGCTACTTGGCCCTTTACAAACTCTGCCTATAGAACTATCAAATCACTTTTGGTTTCAATGGTTTGTTTATTGGCTAATGTGTTTTTATCAATTCAATTTGATAAGATGATGGATGATGAATGAGGTGATGCTGATCCTAACCTTTACATCTATATCATAGGAAGCTTGATATACATAACAAGGTTTAGACTAGATATAATTTTGGAATTTATATTAGTTGGAATATTTCAATATAATATTCATCTATTATCAACAAACAGATATTAAGATACAAGTGAAAGAGACTACAAACAATGGGCTATAGTACCCAAAAGGTGAGAAATTTACATTGACAACATAGAGAGATTCAACTAGGCTTGTGTGGATGACATGAAAAGTACAAGTGGACAATGTATAATTCTACTTAGAAGAGTCTTTGGTTGCATGTTTAAGCAAGAAAGAGTCATTACTTGGACAATGTATAATTCTACTTAGAAGAGTCTTTGGTTGCATGGTTGAGCAAGAAAGAGTCATTAATTTCTCTATCTAGAGTAGAAGTGGAATACATAGTAGTTACTTCTTTTAAATGAATATGGAATGAATATAAAAATGAATATGGAATGAATCATTGTAAATTATAATAAATCTTGTATTTAATGACATTTGATCTATGAATAATATGGAATGAATCATTGTACATTATGAAGAGTCATGGGATCCACATTTCCACCATACTATTTGCAAGTTCTATATGAAGATATGCAGTCTAATAAATAATTACTTATGGTTTTAATGGGAAACTTTTATGGCTAATCTGTGTTTTACATGTTGAATATAAAAGGTTTTTTCTCTCTCATTGTTTGAGACCATGGATATGAAAATGAGAAATTTCTATTTAGATGTATTCCAGAGATTGACTATAGGGGCATTTACTGGATATGTCACCTTTCATAAAAGATGAGATCCAAAGGCTACCTAGCCCTTTACAAACTCTTCCTATAGAACTATCAAATCACTTTTGGTTTTAATGGTTTGTTTATTGGCTAATGTGTTTTTATCAAATAAATTGGATGCAAGTTATGTGCAGATGATGGATGATGAATGAGGTGATGTTGATCATAACCTTTACATCTATATGATAGGAAACTTGATATACATAACAAGGTTTAGACTAGATATAATTTTGGAATTTAAATTAGTTGGAATATTTCAATATAATATAGTCATCTATTACCAATAGACAGATATTAAGATACAAGTGAAAGAGACTACAAACAACAGACTATAGTACCCAAAAGGTTAGAAATTTACATTGAACACATAGAGAGATTCATCTAGGCTTGTGTGGATGACATGAAAAGTACAAGTGGACGATGTATAATTCTACTTAGAAGAGTCTTTGGTTGCATGTTTAAGCAAGAAAGAGTCATTACTTGGACAATGTATAATTCTACTTAGAAGAGTCTTTGGTTGCATTGTTAAGCAAGAAAGAGTCATTACTTTCTCTATCTAGAGTAGAAGTGGAATACATAGTAATTACTTCTTTTAAATGAATATGGAATGAATCATTGTACATTATGATAAATGTTGTATTTAATGACATTTGATCTATGAATAATATGGAATGAATCATTGTACATTATGAAGAGTCATGAAATCCACATTTCGATCATACTATTTGCAAGTTCTATATGAAGATATGTAGTCTAATAAATAATCAGTTCTAATATTTGTGTAAATATGAAAACAGTTTTAGGATATAAAGGCAAAAAAGGGATCAATATAAATTTACAACTTTCAAGCTTCGAGTTTTGAGCTTCTAAATGTTACACTAAAAATTTTCATCTTGACATTCTGCTATGTGTATGAGCTCATTATTACTCGTACTTCTCCCTTTGCAAGTCTAACATATCAGTTCCTCATATCAAGCCTTCAAAATCAGAGAAAAGTTCCTAAAAATCTCCTAAACTTTAGTGTCACACTTTCTCTCTATCTTGCCTGCGGTCCCGCACCTAATGTTCAGTTCTCTTGCGTACCTGAACGCACTTTATCTATGATAAAGGTGTAAATCCCTATAAGATCAAAAAGGCGCAAGTAAATTCCAAAAATCTCAATAAAAGTGAATTCTGGAAGCTTCTAGAATGAATCTTGCGGTGGCAGAACCGCTCTTGTGAGGTGCATGAATCCCTTACCTTATGGAGCTAACCCCTTGATGTGAGGAGCTTATCCCTTTGAAGGAGGATTCTATCCCTTCATACTTGGAAAAAAAAACCTCCTATTTTCCACTATAAAAAGAGGCATTGGGTAGCCTTAAAGGGAGGTCAAGCTTAAGAAGATTTGAGGTTAAGTGCTGTTGAGATTTAGACTCAGTTGACTAAGACTTTTGTGAGGAGATTTCTACTCTGTTGGAGGTGGGCTGCCCTCCGTGAAGGCTCTTCTTCGGACCACGGAAAGTCTATACAACATCGAGAGAGCAGTTGGAAGGTTTTATTCTTTTGAAATTAATACAGCCTCTCTTTCTCAAGCAAAACTTTTCAATCAATGGTTTATTTCATAGATTCCTTGATCCCTATGATAAGCATGGTTTATGATGATTTATATATAGGTACTATGTAATATTTTGCTTGTTTGTGACTGTAGGTTTACGAGGAAAACTCCTTCAAGCGCGCGAAGGACAACAACGACTTCAAACAAGCACTGAACAAACGATAAATCCTTAACACCTCTATAGAGCTTTTCATGGATCATATATGCTTAGAGAAATATTAGTTTATTTGGCTATTTGTTGCTAGATACTTTTAGTACTAGGGAGATCGCCTTTGAGTGTTTTTTGATCTTTGGAACCCTCACCCGATTTTCTTGACTTGCACTTGATTGGTTCTTAGATTACATTAGAATCATCTTGTGTTTGAGAATTCTCTTGCATAGATCACATTTGCATAATTAGAATTCTCATTTTCAGAATATGAATGAAAAATGTCCATAGATTACATTTGCATACTTTTCATGTGAATTGTGCATAGATTACAATTGCATGGTTTACATTCTGAAAAATCAATCATAGATTTAGATCAATTTTCTTTGATTTGAATTTAGATATTTTTATGCTTGTTTTAAAAACACAAAAATATAAAAAAATTGTTTTGGGATTGATTTGCATTAGTTTTTCTTAATGAAATTAGTGCATTAGAGAAATTGTTATATTTTCTCTTATTTATCAATCCTTGCATTGTTGGAAGTTGATGGAAACTCTCTCCTTTCTTTAGTTAGGATTCATCGAATTGAAAAGATTACATTATCATATTCGATTGCATTCAATTCTGGGTCGGGTCATAACACCATTGGTTTCATATCCATTTACCCTTTTGAGTAATAACAGCCTAAATAACACAGCGCTTAATTAAAATTCATCTAGTAACTTTTACATTTTTAGGGCTCTTTCCACCAATCTAGATTAGGCTAGTATCTTGGAGTAGGGAGTAATTAACTCTCCAAGATAGTAAAAACAAACAAGTAGATAAATCTTGCGGTAGGAAATAAATCCATTTGTAATTGGTACAATCTGGGAAGCTTCTCTTAAAAAAGTCAATCACGAGATCATGTCCAAACCTTTGAGACAATAAATTATGTTTCATTGAGGAAGATAGAAGATTTTGCACGCATTACAAACGGTAAATCTCGGATTAACCATTGTCGAGGAGCCTGGGGTCACTTGTCGGTAAACCTCGAATTGACCATGTTGAAGAGCCTTCAAGGGGATTGAGCTTTGTTACTTGCCCTTGCGCGTGTAATCAGATCGTAGACTGTTCCCCCAGTTGTATTTGTTACTGTTGGTAACCTTAGTGGCCATAAGCTTAAGGCTATTTCCTAAGGTGACGGTGAAGGAAAGATCTCACTGTACCTGGAACAGAAGTCGACTAGACTCACTTGGACTCTCTGGGGGGTCCTCTTCACTCGAGATGGTTTTGTGAAGAAACTTGTGCCAGTCTGTTTCATTAAGCAGGTTGTCGGGGTAACTATTCCAACCGCCCTTTCTGTATTAAATTCTATGATGTTGGATTTCATCACCAACTAGTGTCTTAGTACAGAAAGTTACTGTTTGTGTGTGGTTTGACTCCTAGATTTGATAGCGCGTGTTAATTTTTTTTTTTTTAATTTTAGAGACCATAGGTGTGGATTGTGAATTTTAATTTTTAGGTGTGAATTGTGAAGTGTTAATTTTAGTTTTAAATTGTTAATAAAATTAACTGAAGTTGAATATAATGGCAACTGTTCTAGAATTTACCAACCAAGGAACCCCTCTTAACGAGATTCCTAGTACTTTTCCTTGCTTTGGAAATGTTGGTCCTCCTTATATGGCTACTTTGTCATTACCTGGATTTACAATAGGCTTACTAATATGGTTATTTTCAACTTCGTTGGCCCCGAATACTCCAATTGTTCCACCTCAACCGGATGTTTCACCTCAACAGAGTTCACCATCTCAACATCACCAACCTTCTGTTGACCCTTTACCTTCTTCGCCTAATATTTCTTCCTCCATTTCTTCCTCTTCGCTTGGTAAAAGCCTTGATTCTAGTAACCAGGTGGTGAAGAAGAAGAAAGGGAAGAAGAATAAGAAGAAGAAGCAAGATAAGAAAGAAGTCAACCAACCAACCATGGCTGTAAGTGTTAGTTGTGTTGAGGAAACCTCCAACATGCATCGTAAACCCAAATACCCTTGGAAGCTTTGTAAGGGTGACCACTTCCTTATCAATTGTCCTGGTATTCCAAAGGTCTTGGAAGTATGGTCAGAAAAATTTCATCAACTTTCCATTGATCCATCAACTAGTGATATTCAGGTTCTTGGGAAAAAGGGTAAAGTTAGGTTTCCTTGTAATTTATGCAAAGGGAGTCATCAAACTCACATTTTCTCTCACATGGATGAAGCCTCAAAATTGTTGGAAAAACTTACTGTTCCACAGCAATAATTTCCAACTGGTTACCGTAAACTTTCTCCCAACCTTTCGTCAACTGATGGAGTGATTGATCTAATTTCAAGTACAGTCGATCCCACTCTTCCATTGGAGAGTGAAACTCATATCACTCAGGTCGATGATCCATTAGTTGGTCAAGTGGTCGATTTGATTTCACATTTGGTCGATCCCATTCTCCCTGTAGAGAGTGAACTTCATACTTCTCAGGTTTTTCTTATCACATCAGATTCTTCTATGTCGGGGGGCATTTCACCTATTTCTACATAACCCCCTCCAAATACTGAGGTCTTTTCCTTTGATTGGAATAGACTAACAGAACCTCGTCTTCCATCCTCCATCCCTTTCCAAGTCATTGTGAAGTTTGGTGGTAGGGACATACACCGCACACAGGTAGATGAAGGTGCTTCTGTTAGTATTTTATCCTCAACTGTTTGGAAATATTTGGGTTCCCCTCAGCTTGTGCCTATTACGCAGAATCTGAAATCTTTTAACATAACCATTAGTGAACCTTTGGGGATCCTTCCTAAGTTTTCTACTACTTTGGAAGGTAAAACTGTCTGTATTGAACTTATGGTAGTTCGAGGCACCTTGGATTTCAATTTAATCCTTGGGTGAGACTATGTTTATGAAATGAAATCTGTCATATCGACACTCTTTCGTGTGATTTCTTTCCCTCACAATGGAAATATTATGACTGTAGACCAGATTTCATTCCCTAGTCTTGTTTCGACTACCAGTAATATGACACCCCTAAATTTTCCTGATTATAAAGTGGTATCTACCATGCCACGAGTTAATTATGTGGCAACTAGTCCCATGTTTTCAATTACCGATGTAAGCGAGCCTCTCACTATTTGCTCGTCTTCCTTTGACTTAGATCTGGTAACTGACATGGAAAAATCTATGGGATTATTTGAATGTGATGTTCTTATCCCTTTTGAGTCCCTTGACATGTGTTCCTTCCAGAGAACTATTCTTCCTTCTGATGAAGACCTCTTGGAAGCCATGATCAAGGTGTGTCCATTGACATGTGTTTCTTCCAGTTGGAAGCCATGATCAGCAGGTGTCTGTGAGCATAGTTCCTTTTCCCCTGTCAACCTCGTTAAAAAATGAATCAGTTGGTGAGAGGATAGTTCCTATTACTGATTCAACCTCGTTAAAAAATGAATCAGTTGGCGACGAGGATAGTTATTTTCCTGTGTCAACCCCATTAAAAAATGAATCAGTAGGTAGATTGTAGAGAGTAGATTGATAGATTAGAAATAAGTATTTTCTGAGGACAGTTCTTTTCCTGTGACAACCTCATTAAAAAATGAATCAGTGGCCTGAGGATAGTTCCTTTTACTGTGTCAACCTCGTTAAAAATGAATCTGTGAGTCTGAGGAAAGTTCCTCTTACTGTGTCAACCTCGTTAAAAAATGAATCAGTGAGTGAGGATAGTTTCTTTTACTGTGTCAACCTCATTAAAAAATGAATCAGTTAGTCAAGAGCATAGTTCCTTTCCTTGTGTCAAGCTCGTTTAAAAAATGAAACAAGCTTCCATGAGGATAGTTCTTTTCCTGTGTCAACCTCATTAAAAAATGAATCAGTAGGTAGATTGTATAGTAGATTAATATATTAGAAATAAGTAGTTTATGAGGATAGTTCCCGTTACTGAGTCAACCTCGTTAAAAAATGAATCAGGTATGAGGATGGTTCCTATTACTGAGTCAACCTCATTAAAAAATGAATTAGGTATGAGGACAGTTCTTTTCCTGCGTCAACCTCGTTAAAAAATGAATCAGTTGGTCAGAGGATATTTCCCGTTACTGAGTCAACCTCGTTAACAAATGAATCAGGTATGAGGACAGTTCTTTTCTTGTGTCAACCTCATTAAAAAATGAATCAGTAGGTTATATAGGTAGATTTTAGAAAGTAGATATGAGGATAGTTTCTTTTACGGTGTCAACCTCGTTAAAAAATGAAACATGTAGGTGAGGATAGTTCCTGTTGCTATGTCAACCTGGTTTAAAAAATGAAACACGTTGCCATAAGCATAATTCTTTTAGTATGTCAAGCTCGTTAAAAAATGAAACAAATCCTCCCCTAATTGAGTCGAGTCTTTGATTAGATCTCGTAAATGTTAAGTCATATATTTAGGTTAGTTTTTTCATAATTTTCTTACATTTTTAGGATGGGTCTTTCATATGATCTCGTAAATGTACCTTCATTCCAGCTATTAATTACCAGCAGTGTACTTAGTTGAATGAAATGAAGCTGGGGGGGCATGCGCTCTAGCATTTACGCTTAGGGGGCATGAAGCACAGTTTTCTCTTTGTTTCAAGCTTGTGTAAAAATGAAACCACTCTGAAGCATAGTTTTTCTCTGTTTCAAGCTTTTGTAAAAATGAAACCTATCTTGAGTCAATTTCGGTTATTTTCAAGACTCGTTAAACTCATGAGAATCGTGATATTATTTTGCTATCTTTCATTCTCGTAAAATACATGAAAATGCCAAGTTCTTTCCGTCTTTTCCTGCTCGTAAATTAAATTGAAAGTCAGCCATAGGAGTATATTTTTATCCCTTTTTCAAACTTGTTAAAAATTACGAAAAAGTGAAAACCATGAGTACATTTTTATCCCTTTTTCGAACTCGTTAAAACTTACGAAAAAGTGAAATTTGGAGTTCTCTTTTAAGCGCTTTTCAGACTCTCTAAACATGAAAGGATTGCCAAGTACTTGATTGTTCGAGCTCGTTAAAGTAAATGAATAATTGTCCCTTCAGTATAAGTTTACCCCTTTTACAGACTGAAATGGACTATTTACAAAAAAGGTATACGTTGACTAATTACAGTAAATAGAGTTCTCTCCCGCATTATTTTATCCTTTTTCGGGCTCGAGAGACTAAATTTACGAAAAAGTACACCCATGGAGTTTTCTTAAGTCTTTTCTTCCCACTCCCTAAAATTGAAAAACACCAAGTTTCTTCTATGCTGGACTCATTAAAATTTAACAGTAAAGGACCTGTTCAATTTTCAAACAGGAACGAACCACTCCTTCTTAGGGTTCGAATTTTAAACTAAGTTGGAATCATCCGAAGGATGAGCTTATAAACAATCAAATGTTATCCCCCTCAATCTTGTCAAAAATAAAGAGGTACTTACCAAAAATGGTGGGGGAAAAGAGAGAAAAATGGCCGTGTTTGTTGTATTTTGATTTTTCTGAAATTCAGTCAACCATTCTTGAACACGACACTTTCAATCACCTGGGTTGGGAGATCCTTTGCCTAACAGTCAATCGAACCTCATTTGAAAGTATTTAGCCAGTTTCTGGGTATTAGCTTTGGGTCAACTGCTACCAAGCCATCTGCATTGTCGTTATGTGTTCAAGAGGAAAGTTTAAATAAACCATTCATTTGCAAAATATCTGTCATCCATTTCTTACCATCCCTGAGTCAGTCCTTGCCGATATATTTTCAAAACTTGATCTATGATTTCGTGTTGTGGGCTTACCTACAATGGATCACTTTCTATCGACGACATCTCATTATCTAGGAAGTTGATCTAGAAATCGTCAGTACCTTGAAATCTGAATGCCTCAATGGCAGTTTTCTCGCCTTTGACGACATGTTACATCATTAACCTTCGATCGAACAATTCCGTGACATGTTCGACTTCAGCTCATTCATTCACATTTCATGGATTGTACTGAGTACTTTGAGAGCCATTGACATTACTGGTGGTTACTCTCACACTTGTTAACAGTTGACATCATTGACTGGTAATCAAGTGGTTTCTACCATGTTTGACTTCAACACATTTAATCGCATGGATAGAATCATACTAGTTCAAGATGCGGAAATCAAGACCCTGGATCTAGTTTCTACTATCCAGGCTGCGAGAAATTTTGTTATCATTGATATCGTAGACTATTCAAAAATAGATGGTTGCGTCCATACTGTGTCTACACATGTCTATACTGTGATGTACTCAAAATCATTCATGTATCAGAATAGTTTGAGTCAGTTTCTAGTTAGTTTTGATCTGAGTATGGGAATGCCTACCTCAACGATGATATGTTTATATATATATTTTGCATTGAATGTTTTTACAGGTTCTGACTGTGGTGTCCACAAGATGATCCTTGAAATGATAAAGTACTGCACTCTTCATATATGACAGACTTTAGCATCATCTATTCCAGACTTTTCCCTTTAGGGGGCAATCTGTTACACTAAAAATTGTCATCTTGACATTATGCTATGTGTATGAGCTCATTATTACTCATACTTCTCCCTTTGCAAGTCTAACATATTAGTTCCTCATATCAAGCCTTGAAAATCAGAGAAAAGTTCCTAAAAATCTCCTAAACTTTGGTGTTGCACTTTCTCTCTATCTTGCCTGCGGTCCCACACCTAATGTTCAGTTCTCTTTCGTACCCGAACGCACTTTATCTGTGTTAAAGGTGTATACCCCTGTAAGATAGAAAAGGCGCAAGTAAATTCCAAAAAGCTCAATAAAAGTGAATTCTGGAAGCTTCTAGAATGGATCTTGCGGTGGCAGAACTGCTCTTGTGAGGTGCATGAATCCCTTACCTTATGGAGCTAACCCCTTGATGTGAGGAGCTTATCCCTTGGAAGGAGGATTCTATCCCTTCATACTTGGAATAGAAAATCTCCTCTTTTCGACTATAAAAAGAGGCATTGGGTAGCCTCAAAGGGAGGTCAAGCTTAAGAATATTTGAGGTTAAGTGCTGTTGAGATTTAGACTTGGTTGACTACGACTTTTGTGAGGAGAGATTACATACCTCTACTTGTCTTGGTTGGAGGAGTGCAGAGCTTATCAAAGTAGAGGAGACTCCTGCTTCAGACCCCGGAAAGTCCTGTACAACATCAAGGCTCAGGTTGTAAGGTTTTCCTTCTTTTGAAATTAATACAAATATACTCATTTTTCTCAATCAGCTTTCAATCAATGGTTTATTTCATAGATTCCTTGATCACTATGATAAGCATGGTTTATGATGATTTCTATTTAGGTGCTATTTAATTTTTTTCTTGTGTGTGACTGCAGGTTTACGAGGAAAACTCCTTCAAGCACGCGAAAGACAAAAACGACTTCAAACAAGCATTGGACAAACGGTAAGTCCTTAACACCTCTATAGAGATTTTCATGGATCATATATGCTTAGAGAAAGATTAGTTTATTTGGCTGTTTGTTTCTAGATACTTTTAGTACTAGGGAGATCGGTCTTGTCCGCAAGACAGATTAATCATCCAACACTAAAATAACTGAAATTTACAAATTTCAAGTTTCAAGTTTCTAATATATAGATTCTATAATCTATTTGATAAATTGGGCACATGACCTTGAATGCATACTACAAATCTCCAACACATATTGTAACCTAATAACTGTAACCACTTGTTGCATACCAAACTACAAAATTAAATGAATTTTAAGTTATAGACAAAACTGTAACCACTTGTTGCCTAAGAATTGTAACCACTTGTTGCATAACCTATGAACTTGTAACCTAAGAACTGTAACCACTTGTTGCGTAAAAAAACTGCAAACTACAAATTTTGGATAGATGTTTTATGAATTTATTGATCTAGAAGGTGAAGAGGCGAAAGGTATGATCAATTTTCTATAAAGGTTCTTTCACTTTATACAAACCTCTTTCCTTTTCTAACATGTCACAGGTTCTTCGGCCACAGAGATTGATTCCTTACAAGCTTTGGTGGTAGGAAGATGTTCTGTTATATTTCTGAGTTTTTCTTGCAAATTATGAGCTTCCTATAGGAAGCACTAGTTTATACATGGATGTCTTGGACCACATAGTGACCGCTTCAACGCTTTCTGGTAGGTCATAGGTGTTTTCGACAATAGTGAATGACACCCTTGAGGTTTTGGTGTAACGACTTCAATGATGGAAGGCTACTCGAAAAGTACATTTTGGGAGGCCAGGATGATATTTTGTCTTAGTATACTACTGTTTTTTATTTTCCAGAAGAACTGGAGTATTTGAAATTTTATGTATCTTATGTTTTTATGGGTGGACTTTTAGGATTGTTCCAGTTTCGAATAGAAAAAAGGCTTGAAATGAACTGCAAGTTTTTGTATTAATTATAAGGTTTTTCTGGATATTTTTTATTTTGAACTAGATATAATATATTCAAGAGTTTTTCTGCTTGAAAAACCTAAGAACTATAACCACTTGTTAAATACCAAATTGCAAACTTAAATTTTTTGTAAAATTTGGCAGTGATTTATATACAGTGATCTTGGATTATGATATCACTTATATTCTGAGCGATAAAATAACTTATAACATCCAATAATAGAAGTATATGAGCTGCTTACCTGGTGGTTTACTTAACATCGCCATAGATGATCAGCAACAGAGCAGCAACAGTGCTAGAGCAGCACCACCACCAGAGCAATTCGAGAAACTATAAGCAACACAACAGAAAAAATGTTAATTATATCAAAAAATATAATTTACGATAGCAATAAAATAATTCACTGCAGAAAACCACAACGATTACCTGGTGGTTCGCTTAACGTCGCCGTACATAATCAGCAACAGAGCGGAAGCAGTGCCAGAGCAACAGTAGCACCGTAGCAATTCAACGAACCTGAAGAAAGACGCGCAGAGCAACAGAGCAATGCTAGAGCAGCAATTCAACAAATGCGAAGCAACAGAGCAGCAGATACAAATACACGCAAGCAATAGAGCAGCAGATACAAATACGGGCAAAGCAATAGAGCAGCAGATACAAAGCCACACGAAAAGAAAAAAATTCGCAGGTGATATATTTATAAGCAATAGTTCAGTCGAACTATTTTAAACGCTCAACCGAACTATTGTTTCCGATTTTCCCATCTTCGGCAAAAATTTTGTTTGCTCGTGCCGTTAGTGTACAGTCAATCTAAACGGCGGCACGAGTTTGGATGAAATTTCTCATAAAGTTCGGTCGAACTATTGCTGAAAAAAATTTTCCGCCCCTGATTCTCACAAAAGTGAAACCCAACTTCACATTTTCACCCTTATATATGTTACTAAGTGTTTACACACATCAAATCTCAATAATTATGAAAAAAATAATACAAACATTAAATCTCAATATTTATGAAATTTTCATAATTTATAAAATCAAAATATAAAATATAAAAACTATCCCACCAAGTGTCATAATAGTACACATCAAATCTCAATATTTATGAAAAATAGTGCACACTTCAAATCTCAGTATTTATGAAATTTTCATTTTCAAGTAAGTATGTCAAACTCATGTTTGACTTTTAATTAATGTGTAACTCTAGAAAATAATTTACAAAGTTTACTCAAGTTTTTAAAAAAAATTGTGGTTTAATATATATATCTATATATATGTATTGAAATTACTTTATATATAGATTCATTTTTATATATAATGTTAACATATATGATATAATCAATATAAAAAAAACATCTAAAATTATTATGTCACAACTTCAATAAAATATTTGCAAGTTATAATGAGAAAGTTTTAACAAAATCTCTTTCAAGTCTTGCTACTAGGACTCAAATATTATTGCAAAAAATAAAAAGTAATCTAACAAACACATTTGAGGTTTTCTATCACTTCCTATATAACTAGCAATTTCCCCTAATGACGCAAAGGTACACTGAAGGTGAAAAGGTTTGCGAATTGTTAATTAGAAACATCAACGAATATTGAAATTGCAATAATAGGTTATCCTATCATGAGGAAGTTGTACTAACATTATCTTCATAATGTTTTTGGACTCACTCGATGGCTCTAAATATCAATGTAGACGAAGTCAACATTTTTGAAAGTCAATACCCTTTCATTGATTTTTTGACCATAATATATAAAATATTTGTACATGAATGTATCCACATGATTCGGAAAAAAAAAAATCAAAGAAACAACTAGTAAAATTCAAGTCATTGTAATATATTTTAATAGAGCACATTTATCTTATGTTGGTAATGTGTGCATCATGGCCCTAAGGCATATAAATTGTAAATATTTTAGCAGGTACATATAGGGAGGCACTATTATGGGCACCTAAAAAACATGAGAATGGGTATTCAGAAACCATGGATCAAGGAAGGAAGTTAGTTGGTGGAAGGTGAAACTAGTTATAAGGAAGATATATTTTTGTTCCGAAAGGCGAGATATAGCTGATGGAAATTAGTCTTATGTAAGTGGAGGATATTTTATGAATGACATTGAAAAGATTGAAATCATTAAGAATATTAAATTTGTGGAGGAAGGAGAAGAAACAAATGACATTATTAAGTATGTGTTTCAAAAGACAAGCCAAGGGAAGAAGGCTCATTCTATTAATAAGAAAAAAAATGGAAGAAGAAAGCAAAGGAGGGATTTTCTATAGAGGATAATGATATCCAATAACTGTGGAGAAGAAAAATTGAAACTGTCATCACTCCGAAATTTCCAAAGTTTGTTCTAGTGTTAAAAAGAAATATCAAAGGTAAATACAAACCTACTTTGGTGCTTAGGATCTAGCCTTCCTAAACTCAGAGGGGGCTCTCTCTATATGATTTAACTTTGTTTATTTTATGTATTTTAGGGTAGTTATGTATGCTTAATTTGGATTGGTTTTGATTGGTTGGTGGAATTAATGATTTATATTTATAGGTGCTTTTCCATTTTCCATTGGGCTATGGAGTCAATATACTTTGAAAACATAACAAAATCAAATCATAAAGAATCTGTTACAGGGCAATATAGGTGAGCAATATCAGATCTTAAGGGTGAATGGCGATGTGATTTTTCAATCGGGATCAAGGAGAAATTAATAATTCCTTAAACCAGATAATGAAGAAGGGTGAAGAAAATCAATCAGGATGAGAGGGCTATTAAGAATTCTCTAAACCGGATATCAAAAGAAAACATAGAAATGTATAACAGTTAAAAGTAGAGTGTAATGTTTAAGAAAATTTTGTAGTAATACTCTTGTTATAACATTCAAATTTCGAACACATATAAGTTTATGGAATACTTAGAAAGAGAACATGAACAATTGAAATTTATACTTCAATGAGGTTTCTCAACACATGAATCCTGTAATGAAATTTCTTTATAATTTGTTCTGTCTGTCAATTGGAAGTTGGTATAAAAACCCTCAAGCAAGAGATCATTCAGCTACGGAAATGTTCATAAATCCACCCTTGATACTTCAAATGGTGAATTATTTATCCAAAACATTACAAAAAATATCCTCCTACTGACTAGTATTTATTTTAGGAGAATAAAATATCTTTATGCAAAAGTATAGTGACACCTTTGAACTAACTGATATCTGGCCCTGATTCTTTGCTTGCTTTTATCTGTCTGTTATTTCACCCTTTATAGAAAATCACACCATTTCTCCCATGTTTCTTCATATGGGATTTTGACTTTCATCATCTTGCAGTAAATCTCATCTGACCCTGAATATTTGGAAAACATAGACTTATTTACAAAGAGGTGATTTACCTCATGCTGGAGGTAAAAGAAGTTTTCTAGAGTTTGTAATAGTATCTTACCAATGGGAATGCCCTTCATTGAGGAAATGTGGGATGTTTCTTTGGCTACTTCCCCTAACTTCTTGTCATAATCCTCATGCCTCATGATTTTTTCATTTCTTACTAGGGGGTTAGGCAGACCCTTCTGTCTCAATACATCAAACTTGTTAAAAAACATGTTTACTGCAAGTTCCATGGTTTGATATTTCTCCTCAAGTTGTATCATCATATTTCTTTTGGAAATCACTTTCTTCACTTCTAGTATAGTCAGTGTTCTGTCAGCTATCTCGAGCTCTTCTAATTCATACTTATTTTTAGAACTAAATAATTTCATTATTTCAAAGGCTTTCTCTCATTAGCAATGTTTTCCTCGCAAGACCGCAGAGATAGGGAAATGAACGGAATAGCGGGGTTTTATTATTTTTGAAACTTGCTAGTTTATCGCATGGCACGGAAGTGGTTTGGTGGTTTGGGATGAGGGGGTGCGATAAAATATGGTAATTTCACGTGGAAGGGGATCGGGCAGAGAAAACATCCATTTGCATCCACACCGCCCCCCCCCTTGGCATTTAAACTTCGGAATGTCAGGGAGTGCGAAATGGATCGTAGGTCGTCTTATTTTCTCAGTGATGATCAAACGGTTGGCAGGGTTTTACACTTTCAAATGAGGTGGGGTTGGGAAATAGATATGTGGAGGCTTAAAATGATAGTGGGGTTCATTTTTTTATTTTTGCACTTTAGACTTATTAAAAAGTGGGTTTTCTTCTTTTTATGAAAAAATAAAGTTTTATCAAGGGGAAGGGGGTTTTTAGGAAAAGGGGAAGGGGTTATTTGAAGGGGAAAAGGGATTTAGCAAGGGGAAGGGGATTTTAAAAGGGGTAAGGGGGTTATAAAAGATGTTTTTTGAGTTTTTTAGGAAGGTAAAAGGTTTAGGATGGGGATTTTTTAGAACTAGGAATGGGAAATTGGTTTCCAAGAGGGGAAAAGGGTTAGGATAAGGGGGAATGAAGAGGAAAAAAGGGTTAGGATAAGGGGGAATGAAGAGGGAAAAAAGGTTTTTAGCAAGGGGGAAGGGTTAGAAATATATTTTTGCTAGCAGATAAGCATAATGATGCTTAATAACTTTTGAAAAGTATTGTACCTACCCTTTTATTCATCCTAACATTTTTTATTTCCTTTATTAGTTGCATTTGAATTTGCTGACACTTTTATTTTCTTTTGATAAGCAAACTAACTTATTTCTAACCTTATATCTTCCAATGGATCATATTAAACTTATGAAATCACTTTTATTCTCTACATAACTACTGATATACCAAGCTTAAATGGTTTGTTCAGATCTTTATTCACTAACTATCATGACAAAAAAATTTAAAGGCATGAATGATGAAGATTAGATTGTATGATCATCATGAATTGTGGCATTTTGAACAAGCTGCACACAATTTTCTTTATGATTTTCATATGAAATTGAGAGTATTTTATAAATAAGTGGCATTTAAATGAGCATCACTTTTCAATTTCTTTTGGTGGGGTTCATAATATTGTTTCTTTTTTATCTTTTATTTTACTCAATTTTCTTTCTTTTGGTCCTTTGATTATTATTTTAGGACATACCCTCTTTTCATTTTTTAATATGGAAAACATTTGCAGAAATGCAAAGGTATGTACAATATTACAAGACTTAACATAGCCAATTCAAAATTATGATCCCTATTATTATAGGACCCTAATAGTGGCTCCACTTGGGGATGGCATCTCTTTGTGAGATGTCAAAAACTTTCTGATTAGTGGCCTTGGAACTTTTACTTTTCTTTGCTTTAAAATGATGTCTGTGATCTCCTTTATTCAAACATATTATATAACTTTTAAAGCTTTAAGGTTTCCTCTTCAAGCTTCAACTTTACAAGATAATAATCAACTCCAATATAAAATTTTCTATGGTATTTACAATGAGTAAAATAAAACAAATGAACTACTGATTAGTCTCGTGAAAAATAGTGCTTCAGCATTTGACCATTGACTGGCCCACCTGGTAATTCTGTTCCATTTAATTATTTCAAGAAAAAGGCATTGTTGCCATTGTAACCATAAATAATGCATTGGCCTTTCCAGAGAAAGTCGAATTTTCCATGTTTTCCTTTGTCTTCCCATTTGGAATACCATTTTAGTACTTGATCACCTATGAAGAAATCATCTGATTTAGTTTTCTTATCAAATATCTTCTTGATTTTTTCTTGAATTACTTGGGCTTTCATATAAACTTCTTCCTTGGTATGTTGTAAATGAATTTTTTGGTTTATCCTCCTTTGGATGTCATTTGGTTCTACTTGCAGCTCTTGAATCATTTTCATTATCGGCACTCCTAATGAATATGGAAAAAAAAAATCCATCCCATATAATAATTGATAAGGAGATGTACCAATAGATTTCTTAGTAGTTACTCTGTCTACCCATAGGGCATTCACCAACCTTTTATTCCAGGTTTTCTTTTTATTCTCTAATAAATTTTTTATGATGTTGACTAGGATTTTGTTTGAAGATTCTGATAGTCCATTACCTTGAGGGTAATAGACAGTGGAATGACCTAGGGTGATATGGTATCAGTTACAAAAATATATCATTTTCTTGGATTTGAAGGCAACATCATTATCAGTGATGAGATTTTGTGGGAATCCAAATATAGAAAGGATGTTGTTCTAAAAAAATGAAATAATGGTAGAATTTGTAGCTTGTATAGAAGGGATGGCTTCTATCCACTTGTTAAAGTAGTCAATGGCTATCAATATCCATTTATGTTCGGCAAACGAGGGTGGGCGAAATTCACCAATGAAGTCTAAACCCCATTGTTGAAATTGAATTTCTACTGAGATAGGTTTGAGGGGTAATGGTAAGAGTTTCTTCTTCCCTTTAAATATTTGACATTTGTGATAGGAGGTCACATACTTTCGAACATATGCAAAAAGGGTGGGCCAGTAAAAACTTGTCCTCAAAATTTTGTTAGCAGTTGTTTTCTATTACAAGTGTCCTCCACAATCTCCTGCATGAAATTCTTTCACAACTTTTTCAGATTCATCTTTTAATAAAAAAATTAATAGGATACCACCATGATATTTCCAAAATAAAAAGTTATCTAAGAAAAAATATTTCATTTATTTCATTATTAAGAATCTACTTTTGGTTCTAGATAAACTAGGATGAGCTTGTAGGTTGAGTAAAACAAATGTAAGGTATGCATACCAGGGTGAATCTATGAAAGCTTCATAGATTTTTGGAGTCACCATTTGTCCTGATCATCTAGGGTAGCAATTAAATTTATTTTTAAGGCTTGACAGTTCGATTCAGCCATGAGTTTGGCTAAACCTTGGCCTTTAATTAATTTTGTAGGCTTGATCCTTATGTCATATTCTAGTATTGTTGCAATCCATTTGCCTCTTTTTCCATGAGACCCATTCTAAGTTAGAATGTCCTTTACAACTGAGTTTGGAACATATGATATTATGTGAGAGTATAGAATGTATACTCTGAAATCTTTTATGGCTTTCACTAAAGCAAGAGCTTGTTTTTCCATGATATTATAATTTAGTGTTGCATCTCTCAAATACTAAAGAAATAAATGGTTTTTTCAAGGCCCTCATCGTTATTTTGCAACAATACTGTTGCAATGGTGTGGTCTGAAGAAAATGTAAAAATTATGAAGTCTCTGTTAAAATTAGGACTTATGAGGACAAGTGTTTTAGTAAGGGATTCTTTGACTGCTTCAAAAGACTGTTTAGCCTCTATTGTCCACTTAAGTATTGAATCCTTTTTTAACATGTTATTTAAATTTATAATTAGTTTTGATAAGTTATGGATGAGTCTTCTAAGAAAATTTATTTTGCCTAAACATTCTTGTAATTCTCTAATGTTTCTAGGATGACTGATATTTAGGATTTCTTCTATTCTAGCTGGATCAATTCTAATGCCCTCTTTTGAAATGATGTGTCCTAGAAGTTTTCCTTCTTCTAATCCAAAAAGTGACTTTTTAGGATTTAAGGATATGCCAAAATTTCTACATTTTATGAATACTTTTCTTAGATTATCTAGATGTTCATTATGTGAATTGGAGAACACTGTGATATAATCTAGTAAATGACTAAAAAGTCATGGATTTCCTTTGCAAAGGCTATTTCCATGGCTCTTTGGAATTCTACTCCAGCATTCATCAATCCAAAGGGCATTTTCAAGTACATGAAAGTTCCCCAGGGGGTTGTGAATGCAGTCTTAGCTTGATCATTAGGTTGGACTAGGATTTGGTTGTATCCATAAAATCCATCAAGTAATGAAATTCTAGATGGCCCTACTACCCTCTGGAGAATGTCGTCCATTTTAGGGAGTGGATGGTTATCGTTCAGTGATACTTTGTTCAAGTTTCTGAAATCAACATAGCGTCTGATTTATCCTGTTTTATTTCTAGTGGGGACTAAAATAGAGACCCAATCAGAATATATGATGGGTGCTATTATTTGAGCATCGTACATCCTTTTAAATTATTTCTCTATTAATGGCATAAGAACGAGGTTAATTCTCCTTAGATTTTGTTTAAATGGTTTCTTGTATTCTTTAATTGGTATCTTATGCTGGATAATGCTGGTATCATAACACTTAAGGTCTTCATAATTTCGGAAAAAAATATCTTGGAACTCTTTCAACAAGCTAATGTACCTCAAATTTTCAGTTGGATGTAATGTCTTAGATATCTTGACAAGCTTGGAATTTTCTTTTGTTCCTATGTTGCATTCCTCTATATCCGACCTTAGAGGCACCATTTTAGGTTTCCTAGGGCTACATCATTGGATTCAAAGAGGCCTTCTATTGGGGCTAATCCCTTCGGAAAAATGTTTTCTTTGAGGTTTAAAATTTCTACTTCATCATTGATTAATTCCTCAATTTCTACTATTTCTAATTTTTCTATTTCTGGTTTAGTGAATCTAGTTGGTTTTATCTTATTTACATAATTTACATCTATTTCATTATTTGTGGTATAATCTAATGTACAGTTAGTGTCTATATTACCATTTTGAAATTTTCCTTCATAAATCATAAAATCAAGGATTTTTTTGTCTTGTGAAAATATTTTCCAATACTTTAAATTATCGGTATGGGTGGTATATGTCTTACCTCATTGTGTACCGATGATTTGGCTTTAAAGGGTAACCGCATGTGTTGGAAAAAGTGGCTAAGATATGTGCTTGCATATTCTACTTTCTTGGAATGAAAGCAAAGTCGTCTCAAGGAAACATCCTATCAAGTATAGCATGGTTTCTCTGAACACCTAAGTCTAGGGTTATTAGTAATGTACTCTCCCTTGACTTGTTTTATAATGAGTTCGAGTCTCCCATGATGGAAACTCTTTAGCCCCAATTTTTCTTATGATTTGAAGGACTAGCACTAATGCTCGTATTATTCCATGTTGTTAGTGCATTTAAAATTTAATCTATAAGCATGTCCTTCCGAGTGATCATTTTCTAAATTATAGATCCATACTCCACCTCCTACTCCTAATATATTTACGAGCCGTCAAAATATAAATGCCACATAGATTCATGTGTTATATTTTCCTATATACTTATTTGCATTTCTATTCTAGATCTACAATTTTATCTTTGTCATTATTAAATTACATACTATAAATGAGTCCAAATCAGAATTCATGGAATAGATAGGGTAATTCTGTGGTCTATCTAAACTACTTACCATGAATTTCATCATAGGTTTCTATATAGCTTCCTTTGTCGATGCATACGAAATGGTAGCATATGACATGTCTAATTGTAGTGATCCCTATAATTTTGCCCCCCTGAGTGATATAATAACATACCATATTTGGGAGGGATATCAAGAACTACAATGTCCATAACGATACTCTTTGCCGGGCACTAGACTAGAGTTACACAGATCTCTTGATCGTGCCAAGGAATTTGAGTTCACTAGAATCAAAGGAGAATAGGTCCTTGTAGTGTCCTAGTGATGTCTAAGTCTAATTTTCCATGAATTCTTTAGGAATTAAGTTATGAGATGCTCCCGAATCCAAGATAGCATTATGTAACATTTTATCATGAATTCTTAAGCTAATATAAAATGGAGGGACACCCCCTTGTTGATGTTTTCCATTCACTTCAGACCAAATAATAACTCAAAGTTGATCATCATTGAGGTTGACAAAATATTCGCCTTCACCAATGCTTTCGTTTCGTTAATTTGTGCCTTGTATGAGTCATTTTTCACCAACTTTGTTAAAGGAATTGGTATTCTTAATTTGGCTATCTCAAGTTTGATATTGAATGGAATTTTAGTTTTTCCGATTTAATTATTTCATCTTTACCAATTGTAGTTTGTGTGGTTTTGTCTTATTTATTAACACTTGGTAATTTAGTTTGTGTGTCAACTATTTTTTTCAATTTCCTTGTCCGGAAAGGTTTGAGTAGCACGATTTGATTTCTACAATATTTGGGCTTGAAGAATTCTCGAGTTTCTCTAGGGATAATTTGTAGAATTTTGGTCACATGAGCTTCTATTGTTTTCTTAGTTTGGGTGTGGACTAATTTCTTAATAGGAACCTCTGTGTTCTTTTGCTTCTAAGTCTATACTGCTATGAACTTCGTAGATAGTAGATACATAGCCTTGTTTTTAGTCAACTCTTGTTCGTCCTAGGTAATAAAAATAAGCATCTTCATTGTTTACTCCCATAAAGTTTATCTAGGTGTCCCTATTCTTCTGTCGTTGTGAACATTCTAAGATAATTTTCCCGGGAAAGGTGGTATAATCGTTGATCGGGTACAACTTCTCTCGATTTACCAATATTAGGATTTTTCCTAAAGTTGGGGTTTCTAATTTGGGGACCTTTTTTTTCCAACGAGATTTTCTTTCCATGTTCTCTAGTCTATCCATTTGTCTTTCTACACTTTTGGCCAAACTATCTATCTAATATCTGAAGTGGAAGTTTCTTCTGTAATGGTCACTCTCCTCTCATTCTTCATCCTAGCACTTTTAGCTCGTAAGTTATCTTCTACTCTAACTGCATCACTCTACATCTGTTCTAAAGTTGTAGGGTTTCTTTCTCTTAATTGATAGGACATGTCCACATCAAAACCATTTGGAAATTTAATTAGGGATAAGCCTGGTGGAGGTTTGATATTTACTGGAATTGCATTGTAAATGATTTTAAACCTAGTACAGTAATTCTGAACAAATTCATTAGGAGATCTCTTAATGTTCTCATATTTAGATAATATCTGGAGAGGTCTTTTCTTTCTTTCCCATCTATTTATAAACAATTGGTCGAAAGCAGCTAAATTAGTAGTATGGTTAGAAGGTAAAGATTAAAACCATTTTTTAACATCTCCTTCTAGTGTTTGTTCAAATAATCTCATTTGTACATCGGCCTCATCAACTTCATGTAGCTCAAAATAATTTGTCATTTTATCTACATTTTTTTGAGAAGTATATTGATCAGTACCATCGAAATGAAACATTTTTCTCTGGTAATATTGTGGCATGGCATGTAAAGGGGCCTGTAAGGCCAAAGGGGAAAATATGGCTTCCATGACTATGATTTTAGCTCGATTGTGAGGTAAAGTAGTGGTGCTTGAAGATGAACTCGAAACGTTAGGTTGGAGAGGAAGTTTAGGTATGAATGGTTTTGTGGAATGAACTATGGTGGATATTATAGGTGAGGTGGAACTGAATGAAGTTGTATTTACAGTTTCTAAAGAGACTGCAGAGAGCTTAGGGGTAGCATTAGTTATGGAAGCTATTTCAACTGACTATTTAAAATAGTCTTTGTCTATATCTTTATCAAAGTTGAGGTTAGAAAATCAAGTTTTACAAAAGTATTTAGAACCTCTTGATCTAAATCAAGTTGTATAGTATCCTTCTTTGATTCAATAAATTGAATAAAAATGGGGTCTATTATAGTATCATGGACTGAGTTTTCATATTTCCTACGAAATAAAGAGTGCTCAAATGATTACTCAAATTGAATATCATGTATGCTTGATAACTCCTTAGGAAGTGAATTTGCTTGGATTAACTCACTACTGCCTCCTTGACTCTCTACCTTTTTAGGTCTTCTTAAAATTATGTCAGGATCATCAACAATTGTAGCAGGCCATGGATCAGAATGAGCCCTTGTATAATATGTTATTTTATAAGCCAACATTTTAACTTACTATGATCAATTTGAACAACCCTTTAAAACCTTAATATGAAAAATGAGTAAAATTGCTTCCTTTAAGATTTATTTTAACTACGGACTGATTTTTCCCTAGTATGGTCACCACTATGTTAGCACTCCAAAATTTCCAAAGGTTGTTTTAGCGTTAAAAATAAATATCAGAGGTAACTACAAACCTACTTTGAAGCTTAGGATCTAGCCTTCCTAAACTCAAAGAGGGCTCTCTCTATATGATTTAACTTTCTTTATTTTATGGATTTTAGGTTAGTTATGTATGCTTAATTTGGATTGGTTTTGATTCATTGGTGGAATTAATGATTTAGATGAATAGGTGATTTTCCATTTTCCATTGGTCTATGGAGTCAATATAATTTGAAAACAGAACAAAATCAAATTATAAAGAAAGTCACTACAGGGAAATATAGGTTGAATAATATCAGATCTCATGACTGAATGGTGAAGTGATTTTTCAATTGGGATCAAGGATCAATTAAGAATTCCTTAAACCAGATAATGAAGAAGGGTGAAGAAAGTCAATTTGGATCAGAGGGAAATTACGAATTCTCTAAATCGGATATCAGAAGAAAACATAGAAATGTATAACAGTTAAAAGCATAGTGTAATGTTTAAGAAAATTATACAGTAAGACTCCTGTTATAACATTAAAATTTAGAACACAGATAATTTTATGGAATACTTAGAAAGAGAACATGAACAATTTAAATTTATACTTCACTGAGATAGCTCAACACATGAATCCTGTAATGAAATTTATTTATAACTTGTTCTATCTGTCAAATGGAAGTTGGTACAATAAACCTCAGACAAGAGATCAGTCAGCTACAGAAATGTTTAGAAATCCACCCTTGATACTTCGAATAGTGAAATATTTATACAAAACATTAAAAAAAAATATCATTTCAACTGACTAGGATTTATTTTAGGAAAATTACATATATTTATGCGAAAAGATAGAGACACCTTTCAACTGACTGATATTTGGCCCTGATTCCTTGTTGTTATATGTTTGTTCTTTCACCCTTTATAGTAAATCACACCATTTATCCCATGTTTATTCATTTGGGTTTTTTACTTTCATCATCTTGCGGGAAAATCTCATATGCCTCTGAATATTTGGCAAACATAGGCTTATTGACAAAAAGGTGATTTACCTCATGCTCGAGGTAAAAGAAGTTTTCTAGAGTTTGTAATAGTACCTTGCATGTGGGAATGCCCTTCATTGAGAAAATGTGGGATTTTTCTTTGGCTACGTCCCATAAATTCTTGTCATAATCCTCATGTGTCATGAGTTTTTCATTTATTACTAGAGGATTCTAAGGCAGACCCTTATGTCTCAATACATCAAACTTGTTAAAAAAACTGTTTACTACGAGTTGCATGGTCTGACGTTTCTCCTCAAGCTGTATCATAAGATTTATTTTGGAAATCACTTTCTTCACTTCTAGTATAGTCTTTGTTCTGTCATTTATCTCGATCTCTTCTAATTCATACTTATTTTTAGAATTAAGGGATTTTATTATTTTAGAGGCTTCCTCTCATTGGCAATATAGAGGCTCCCTCATCCGCAGAGATAGGGAAATGAAAAGAATAGCAGGATTTATTATTTTTGAAACTTGGTGGTTTAGCGCATGGCATGAAAGTGGTTTGGTGGTTTGGGATGAGGTGGTGCAATAAAATAGGGTAATTTCACATGACAATGGAGCAGGCGGAGAAAATAGCCCATTTCATAGCCCCCTCGGCATTTAAAATTTGGAATGTCGGGGAGTGATAAATGGATCGTAGGCCATCAGACTTGCTCAGTGGTGATCGAACGGTTGGCAGGGTTTCACACTTTCAAAGGAGGTGGGGTAGCGAAATAGATATGTGGAGGGTTAAAATGATATCGGGGTCCTTTTTTATTTTTTATTTTTGCGCTTTAGTCTCATTAAAAGGTGGGTTTTTGTCTTTTTATGAAAACATAAAGTTTTATCAAGGGGAAGGGGGTTTTTAGGAAAAGGGGAATGGGTTATTTAAAGAGGAAAAGGGATTTAGCAAGGGGAAGGGGATTTTTAAAGGGGTAAGGGGGTTAGAAAAGATTTTTTTTGAGGTTTTTAGGAAGGGAAAATGTTTAGGATGGGGCTTTTTTAGAACTAGGAAGGGGAAATTGGTTTCCAAGAAGGGAAAAGGGTTAGGATAAGGGGGAATGAAGAGGGAAAAGTTTTTTTTAGCAAGGGGAAAGGTTTAGAAAGATATTTTTGATAGGGGATAATCATAATGATGCTTATACAACTTTTGAAAGGTATTCTACCTACCCTTTTACTCATCCTAACATTTTTTCTTTCCATTATTGGGTGAATTTCAATTTCCTGACCCTTTTATTTTCTTTTGATAAGAAAACTGACTTATTTCTAACCTTATATCTTTCAATCACTCAGATTAAACTTATGAGCTTATTTTTTATTCTCTACCTAACTACTGATCTCCCCAGATTAAATGGTTTGGTCACATCTTTATTCACTAACTATCATGAAAAAAAATAAAATTAAAGGCATGAATGATCAAGATTAGATTGTATGATCATCATGAACTATGGAATTTTGAACAAGCTTCACACAATTTTATTTATGCTTTTCATATGAATTTGAGAGTATTTTATAAAGAAGTGGCATTTAAATGAGCATCACTTTTCAATTTATTTTGGTGGGGTTCATAATCTTCTTTCTTTTTGATCTTTTCTCTTACTCTCTTTTCTTTCTTTTGGTCCTTTGATTATTATTTTAGGACATACCCTCTTTTCTTTTTTTTATATGGAAAAAATTTGCATAAATGCAAATTTATGTACAATATTACAAGACTTAACAAATCCAATTCAAATTTATGATCCCTATTAATATAGGACCCTAACATAAACTACTAAGTTGACCCCATGACGGGATAAAATGAATGTGGGTAAGTATCCTCTGAAATGAAGGGAAAGTGAAACTGAGGGATCTACTTGTTGCTATTTGAATACCGATATGGGGGTTTCATATAGTGTGGCTTTTAAATCTAGAAATATAGATACGAAAAGATTGTCACATGTATGCATTCTTAATGGTAAATCAATTCCACAAATGAACATTCAACTGAATCAAACCAAATTTAGGTTGATATATCAGTTGGGATAGAATGTGAAAATTCAAGCACCTTAGATTTAAAAACTAGAATGGACAATGGTTATGAATATTATGTTTATAAACAACTACTGCTATGAGGTAAATGAGGGAAATCAACAAAACCATGACCACGAAAGAAAGAGCTACCACCACATAGATGGATCGATTCATGGAGTTCTTCAACATCTGCATGTGGCCATGCAAGTGTCTAACTTAGTTACTTAACATTTTTATATTAGTAGAAATCAGCACTCTCTCCTCTAATTTCAGAGAAAAAATGTCATTTTGGTAACTTAAGGATCGAGATTCTCGAAATCCCGCAGAAGGTGTTGATTTTTATATAGTATTTATCTATTATGGTTTGTTCCTATTAATTGCATAATTCTTGATACAAATAGTTCAAATAATTTTTTCCCCCCGAGAAAAGTATTGATTTGGATCGATACTTGAGCTTTTGTTTGGGGTGAGTTCATCATTTATGGATGGAAGGAAACATTGTAAAGACTTTGAAGGAATCTAGCAAACGAATGTCTATTCCTTAACAATGTGTGATTGTTACTCATTGTTTCACTGATTAACAACTAGTAAATTTTATTCAAGTCTCAAGGAAAAAACTTGTTTAGATAAATTGGAAATTTCTACAATACTTGCCACTATAGAGGGTCGGAGAATAGATAGTTATCCCATACATGAATTAAAGAATGCGAAGGTGAATCTCCTTAAAAAGGATGAGGGTGTTGGAAATTCCTAAAATAATTGTTGTTGTAGAGATTCAAAGAATAGATAACTATCATAGACATGCATTAAAGAATGCCAAGGTGAATCTCCTCAAAAAGCATGAGGACATCACTAGTTCTGGAAAAATGGACATGTCCAAAAGACCTGAAGGCCATCATGCTCAAGGAAATTTTGGTATGCCTCATGTTCATAATCAGTTGAAAGATTAGTATGTTGTGGTAATGGATGATTAGGCCATTTTTGGAATACTGCATCTTGTATCCTTATCCAAGAAATAAAAACCCTCAATTCAAATAGAAGGACTAGATCCTAATAATTTCACAACACATGACTTTGGCTTTGAAATAGTACATGGTCAGGTTCCCACTATGAACTTCACATCATGAACAAGAGGATTTTCGACCCGAATTGGAGGAGAACCACAAAAATATGGCGAACATATGAGGTTTGATGAATCACTACTCCCACTCTTGCTGAGAATTATTTCCAAAATCTCAGATCACGTGCTCAATTAATTTTTCTCTAGAGTATGAATGTGTTGCCATGTCATGGGTTTTGTAATTTCGAAGGATCGGTGATTAACCAATCCAAGCCTTTATGGCTTCGGGCATATGACAACTTCCTCATATTTTTCTCTAAATAATGCATCCCTCAACCTGTCCATGAACCACAAAAATATGGCGGCGAACATCACAGATTTGATGAATCACTACACTCACTCTTGTTGAGAATTATGTCAAAAATATCAAATCTTGTGTTTAGTTCATTATGCTATGGATTATGACTTCCTTTCCATCTTAAGGGTTTGGGTTCAGAGGATGAGTGGTTAACCAAGCCAAGCCTTCAAAACTTCGAGTAGATGAATGAAACCCTCAAACTTTTAGTTCATTTTTCTCTCAAGAATGCAACCCTCAACCTACCCATTTCCTTCATTTTGTTTTTTCTAATCCGAATTCAAATTTGCACAGGAATCCTTGTGTTTGTATTAATATCAGCCTTCTTCAACATGGATAATCGCTAGAATCATTAAAATTGAGAAGAACCTATAAAGGATCTAATGGCGAAGAAAATTTTTCACTCTCTCAAATGGAAAAGAACATATATGGGCTTTAATTGTGAAGAAAAATCTACAAACCAATAAAATAGATAATATAATTATGCACCAATCAAACATGGAAAAGGAGAGTTTGCATATTCGCATTTCATGTGAGGGATCACTTTTGGGTGATAGTTAATCTTGGATTGTGTAAACTTCATCCCATGACAAATACTGACAAAAACGGTCCTGTCATTTAGAACAATAATACCCTTACTTATGAGCATTTTCAATGATGCAAGAGCCACCCTTGTATGAGGGCATATAAACATACCTTCCAAATCTGCGAGAGCTACAACATCAATCAACTCCTCCTCAGTAGTCTCCTCGAATATTCAATCTAAATTCCTCAATCCATAAACAACTCGATTGATTGACATGGGATCACCTATTTATATCATCAATGCAAAGGTGGAATTGGAAGTCACAGGTTTAAAATCATGATCTAGGTCGCTCGAGAGACACACACAAGACAAATACAGCTTATGAAAGCTCAAAAATCAAAATGATCAGAATTCTTTTGAACTAGGACCAAAGCATAGATCTCTTCATCGTGATCGCAAACTATTCATCAAGCCGAGTTCTTATGTGAAAGTTAGAGCTGGTCAAAGTTCCAAGGTTGACTTGATGATATGGCAGGTTAAGGAAGGCACAATTTTGCATTTTTCCATTGACCAGATTCCAACCAGCTCCAGTTGGATTATTCGGAAATTTTTGGAGTCGTTAAATTGAATCCTTTGGCCTAAAACCAAATTTTTAAAAATTGTGTGGTATGGTTATTAAAAATGAAAAAAAATGTAAAAATAGAGCCAGGTTGTGACCCGCGTCCCTACCATAACGATTTAACATCATAAAAAAATATTTTAAAAGGGGATGGCGAGCCATGACCTCCGTCACACCCCACAATACCGCACCCATATATATTAAATAACAAAACACATGTGGTGGGGTGGTCAGTGGTCAACCCCGCCACCCCAACCACAACCATCACCATTATAGCATATATGTCACAGGTAGTTGGGGCAGGCCACCCAACGCAGGCCCGACCCTCCCAAATTAAAAATGTGGCAAACAAAATATTACAATGTGGATTTGGGGGAGGTGGGATTTGATCCCTCGACCTCCCCTTAAGCATTTGTTGTTTCTAACCATTGTACCAACCGTCCAGGTTGGAAAGTATGCCTTCATTTTAATATCTAAATGTAGTTTTTGTCTAGTGCTCACAAGCTAAGTGTAGGAACATTTTTCAAGGAAGAGGCTAATGCAGGCAGAATGACACGAATTTCGAGATGCAAAATGTCTTTTTGATTCCAGAATATCCCTTCGAAGGTAATTTTCAGATTTTTAGAATGTATTAAACTTTGTATGCATTTTAACTAGAATTTCGCAGGGAGTGCGAAGGTGCACCCAGATTCACCTTTTCAGCAGCAGCTCTCCAGATTCCTTGTGGAGGAGAATCTTTAGGAATCTTGAGGGAATCATCCAGATTCCTTGGAGGCCAAAATTCACCGGTGTTAGAATGAGGTCAAATTCATACTAATTCTTCTCAAAATTTTGCAAGGATCTCAACTGTGAGATCATATTCCTGTTTTAAGTTGCAGTTTTCTAGATTACCAGTGCAAAAGCATATTTGAGGAATCTAGCGAGAATCTAAAAGATTCTTGTAGCCCCATATTTTCACTTTGTCAAAATTACTCAAATTGAAAGTTGATCGTACACCTCTTGATAACAAGAGTTCAGTGATGCAGTTAGATTTTTCATTTGAGCCTTATGTTTTTCGGCCACTATTCAAAGTGGAGTTGTAGGTGTCAACATTCAAAGTGTGAGGAGTAGTTTCCACAATATTGATGTTACAACAAGATCCAATATTTTATCATCCTTTTTTCTAGATAGCTCCAAGATGTGAGGTATATGCAGTGTGACCATGTACTTATTTGTCTCTTTGATATGATATGCATTGTGTTGTATAGATCCCTCTTTGATGTTTGATGTGGGATCTTTTTTCTGTCTTGATGTGAGATGTAATTTTCTATCATGGATTTTTTTATGTTGTTTGAGATCCCTTTGTTTCCATGTTGGGGGGATACTCATTGTCACCATTTATGTTTGATTGAGATCGCTTTGTTGCCATGTTCGGCGAGATACTCATAGTCATCATCCATGGGAAATTGTCATGATGATAGGAATCCTTTTTGTGAATGAGAGTTCCTGTAGCGGGGCATCTCGTGGAGAGGTCCAACCACTCCTCCGTGAGGGAATTTTCCTTATATGAAAGAGAAAATACCATCCATGTACATCATCACTATTTTTAGGACTTAATGCAGTGGCCAACACCATCTTGACACCGAGGCTCAGAGACAATGTCCCTCCTGGATGAACTCCATTATCAATATCTTATGTTGTTAATTCTTGTTATGTTCCTCTTATTTACACTATACATATATGTTAATTTATGTTCATTACTGCTTTGATGCAATTCTAACACATCAAATAAAGTAAAAGGTCTTTGCTAAAATAGTATCATAAATTTACCCAGATCAAGTGGTATCAGAGCGGTTTTCTTGCTGATGCGAATTGCGAGCGTGAACAACCATTAGATGTGAAACAATGGAGGATGTCAAAGACATGTACGAGACCATGCTCAAGGTGATCGAGAAAGAATACATGTTGTATGAAGCTTATGATAAAAAAGCAGTCGATAACGCTGAGTTGAAAACACACAAGAGGATAAGGAGGATAAGCAGTGAGTGCATCTTCAATTGCAAACCACAACAGAGGAATTGGAAGAATTGAATCATAATGATGGAAGGCTTCAAACAGATCTTGATTCATTAAATACACTCCTACAGGAAGAGAAGGAGGAGAAGCAGTGATTACAACTCTAGCTACAAGCCAGAACATAGGTCTTGGAGGAAATGAAGCGCAAGGAAGGCTCATATAAGCCCTCATAATGTGCTTCCAAATCGATATCTAGGGTAAACAGAAGTGATAATTATTTAGTTTCTTCTTCACATGCTATTATATCTGTTGGAGATGTGGAGATCCCAATTACATGAATTGGCATGAGACTCCTTACTTGGATGGGGTACAAAGGAGGAGGACTTGGCATTCATGACAAAGGCATAACTCAACCATTGGAGGTTGTGCAGATACCTCGCTACGCATGTTTGGGATACAATGAATGAGAATTTTCGAAGGTGTCAGAATCCTCCACTACATTGTGGAAACCATCGAGGAGAGAGAATGATGGGAACACTTTACCATCATCTTATGACAGAGCGTATTTTAGAGAGAGGGATGAGGTAATCTCTCATCCCCATAATGACATCAAAGGAAAACATACATTGTTGAACATACCATGGAAGAGGATTGATGGGAACACTCTACCATCATCCCAGGGAAGTGCATGTTGTAGTAAAAGAGCTAAGGCAAGCCCTCATCACCATGATTGCACCGAAGACCACCAGGGAGGTATAACAAGTCTCAATATTGATGAGTTCATTTTGATTATAAGCATGTTTCTAAACATGAACGTAAATCATGGCATAAAAAAATTTTCATTTTTGTGGTTTACGTAACCATGTCATTTCTGAGTGTTGGAAAAGAATGGTAGCACAAAGGACGATGAGTAATGGAAAGCCTTCTCCACAGCAGGGAAGGATTTCTTTCATTTCAATGACAGTTACACTATCTGTGCCGATACACCAAACCAGAAGCAAATAAAAATAAAGAGAAATTGTTGCTAAATCAATTGCTGAAATAAATCACTCATGAAACAATAAAATAATCTATAGGAGTGTAATCATGCCTCAATTTACTGCACCTAGCGCGCCACACAATAGTTTCACTATATGGTATTTCTAATCACATCTGTGTAACAACATAATAATATCGAAATTGAAGCAGATCTACTCACAGCTAGAACATAAAAAACAATACTTCCACCAATACATAAATAAAATAATAATTATAGTATAGCTACATTAACTGATGCATTCCCTGCTAAAAAGGTGGGCCCTTCCTCCCTAGCGGCGTAGAGGAAGTGATAGAATCTTAAATGGAAAATAACCCAGGCAATGCATGTAACAACATAAACGTGATACTTTTGTATTACTGTGACCAAAATTACAAAGCCAAAAGTAAAATTGTTCTCCCCTAACCTTTTGACTTCCAAGGTCAAGAGTTATATAATGGTTACATGTTCAGAAAAATGAGGAACAGATCAGTCATGAGAATTTTGTGATTCTCATGCTGATCAAAATAATATACATATATTTATAACCATTTCTTAATAAAAAGTCTAGCTTGGAAGAATATAGATTAAAATGAAAACTAGCCAAAAGTTGTCATCCTAAAATACAATACGTAATGACTTCTACAACTGTCTATGGAAAATGAAAACTGTAGCATAACAACAATTGCGGATAGGTCACCATCCAAAATTTGACAATGTCCAGTCAGCATTACAGTTGTAACATCATTTTCTATAACTGGTCTGTAACAACACTGTGATGTAACAACATCCTGGTGTAACATCTCACTATAATAGCACACTTTCACTTCTTTTGTACACCTCATGCTCTAGATATTTTGTGCTAAGAAAAACATCTAGAAGGACAGCAAAAGTCCAGAGAACTTCTTCCAACATTTATCCCAGTTAGTCATAGAAAAAAGAAACGATACATCGTAATAATCGATGAAACGAAAAGACAATGAAAATAAGGTAAAAAAACATTGTTTAAGATAGAAAAGCAGGAAAAGAGGCAAATATAGTCCCAATGATTGTAGTCACAAGGTAGCAATGGAGGAAACAGATATAGGAAATAAATACAAAACTAGCACCCAACATCTCCCCCTAGCTGAAGCACTTGCATGTACTCATGCAAAATCTCATCTCCCATGAGAATATATCTGGTGCAGGTCAGTGAGGTCATAAGCATTAATTGTGTCTTCATATGGAGACCTATACCCTTTAGTAGCCATTAGCTTTCATACCCAAGACTCTACTTCATACCTACTCAGTTCATAATGAATCTAGTAATCCTCTATTGGTAGCCAAATCAAAGGGAATTTAAATCATAGCCCAAGCCAAGAAGCGCCAAGGGTTTGCATTATCTGGCCATATGATGGTACATGTGTAACAGCTACCAAAAAGTTCTAAAATGCAAATGGGTCCCCTTCCAATAGCTCAACACTGATGTCTTTTTTACTCTTCAGACACCCAGTTGGGGCTCGACTCTTCGTTAATAAAAATTTATTAAGGCAAAAGTTCACAATCCTCCTTCTGTAAGTGGAATCAGGTTCCCTTATCCCAAGAGTTCTCAGAATTCTTCTAAATTCCCACCTTAACTCGATAGCCCGTCCTGGTTCTACTCAGATTCATAGTGTTGCCTTTTCTTCATTGGCATCCATATATTTGGTGGACAGATTCCACTCAATCTGATTCCTCATAAATGACATAAAGGCTTATAAATGCAAACACCCCATGTAGTAGAATATATTTACCACCATTTTCATACTTGCGTGCTAAAAAATGATATTATGAAAAAATAATTCACACAACAGGCTTTGTTCATCAAAATCAGAAGCATGAAAGACATCTAAAAATATGCGAGTGGAAGAACCAAAATAGGGCCTGTTCTCCATGACGGATTTTAATTGAAATAGGTAATACCGTTCCCATAGGAAAATTGGGTAATATGGGGAAGGTTGCCTGCACCCCAACAAATTGAGGGCAAGCTCATGGAGTTTTTTCTTATCCACAGTTAGATCCTAAACCTACTACTGCAACAACAATAGTTTTTCCTTCTGCTTCTTTATGAATTCCTTCCGCTTACACTCTTCTCAACCTTTCTTCATCTCTTATTTCATCCATTTTTCCTATAAAGAACTTATCTCATTTTGATGTTACTTCAATGATATCAACCCCACCCAAAGGGATACTACTTCCCATTTCCACTTCTGCAAGTCGGAAATCAACAAAATTTTCTCGAAACTCCATCCCATGATGAGACCCAACATTCCTCTGCATTCATCATCAACATCAATAGTGGGTGTAACAACCTATGTTGGATGGGTCTCCTCCACCTATACTACTAGTTCTTTTGTGATAATAGCTTCATCAGTGGGTTCTTATCTACCATCCCCTTCATTTTTGCCTAAACTAGCCTTTATACCCACTATTGGTTCTTCTGTAATAGCAGTGGCCTCCACAGGTTCTTGTTTATCGACATCTAGGTCAATAACTATGAGAGGCTCTCTTTAATTATTGGTTCTTGTGTGAAAAAAATATCCTTAGCAGGTTCTTGTGGGACAACCTCCCGAAGTTATTTTTCTGTTTCCATTGGGATGGTGTTTTCCCCAAAAACCTTATACCTTGCTGCTATTAGTCCTTGAGAACATGTTGTGAATATGGATACTAAAATTTCCTTCCCCTTAGCTAATATTTGTTTCAACTTTTAATTTTCCTTTCTTAAATTTTCAAGTTCTACAAGCAGAACATGAGTTTCATCCTTACCTGACGGGGAGGGTTTGATTTCTTCTTCTTATGATCCTTCTGCTTCTTTCTCCTTTTCAGCTATGGGAAACGGTTTTGTTGGCAAGCTAACTCTCATCCCCTGGTTTGGATTTTTGTCACCAATTTGTGCATCGGTGGGTTCCTTTCCAATTTTGACCCTGATGGGTCGAGTCTGGACTTTAGCTTCTGCATGACTTCCTTCCGAAGTCGCCGCCTATTTTCTCCAGCTTGTCCTAGGAATTTTTCATTTCAATTATTCCCAGCTCCTTCCTTGCTGGCTTAGGGCATCCAACAAGATCAATTTAATAAGTCCATGAATGTTCACATATGCTTTAGGATGTGTTTTTGTCTTCATCGCCGCTGCCATATGCTTAATGTTTCCCAATAGGAATAATGGGAGGTTGATCTTCTGCTAGTGTCAAATATGATTAAGTAGAGGGAAGTGGTAATTGATGATGATTGTGGATATTCCCTTGCAGATAATGTACTTGATTAAACCCAGGGCGACATTTTCCCATGGCTGGGGGAGTGACAATATTTCAACTCATCTTCCCTTCTTTTCCAGCCTTTCCTCTCCTTGAAGAAAATATTCCTTCAAAGAAGGGTCATTAATTTTCCTGTTGAACCATCTCCATCATTCTACTGACAATGTGGTCACTCGGGAAATCACTTCTTCTGTCACTTCAATTTGTAGGCCCCTAACTCGAGTCTAGTGGTTATTGAAATTTTGAGCGAATTCGATTGCAATAGCCCCATGTGAGCATTCCAATTCCTGAAAATACTCAATCCACCAGGCATCCCTAAACACTTGATAAGCTTCCAAACAGTTTTTCAAAGCTTCCATGGAGTCTGGCTCGTGTATTATTGCTCCTCCTCCCATCTTGTTTTTATTCTGAATCACTCCTTAAGCTTAACCAACCGTAATATCATTGCACTGCTTGTTTCCTCTTGGCACCCTCCTCTACTTATCCTAAATGCAGAGCTCTAGATGAGGATGAAAGACTTCAGTTAAGGAAGGTGATGGGAGGTGATAGGATTTGCGAATTACCAAACCATACTTCACACATTCCTATATAAATGTCTAATTATGGAAAATACAGGCTTTAAGTACAAATTACTTTTTTGGCCGATTTTGGTCATAATTGGTTGTTTGCTATTTAATTTGATGCATGTGGTGTTAATAACAGTTTCATGACTATAAATTTATTGCAATGATTACGAGATTTATCCCCCCCTACTTTAATGGTGATGGCCACCCACAGCCGTCACAGGAATATAATCACTTGTCATTAATCACCAAACTATTAAATGATGACGTTACCTTTTTGAATGACATACCTGAAACGATGTGGAGGAGGAATTTGAATTGATGGCGTAAATGCTTCCAGTGATCGTGGTGGTCACACTTGACTATTGTAATTATTGATGCATGCGATGAAATAGGAAACATTGTTCATGGTTGTCAGTTGTTACATGTGTAATAACCAAGACAGCCTTTGTGTTATTCTTCAGAAAACATGATGATTAGGAAAAATAGATATAGAAAAGAAACAAATAAGTAACATCATCTTGTAAAATATATCAGGAAGGAAGGATGATATTTTGGAAAAGGGAAAAAAAAATGGGTGTAACAGCCGCCACAGAAGTGGTTTTCAACTATTACAAATTTTTTGACTGCTCCCCGAAAAGAGGTTTACACAATCAGATTTTTATTATTGTTATCTATATATATATATATATATATATATATATATATATATATATAAAATAGGTGTGTAATAATTTTCGCCACAAGAGTGGTTTTCAGCTGGTGCACTTATTGGAATTTCAAATTTTAGGTCAGCATTGCCAAGCATTCCACTATCACAGCTGATAAAGACTTTGTCTCTATAATAATTTAACAAATGATTCTTCAAAGCTAAGCCCATATAATATCGTATGAAAATGATGAATCAAAGAATGTTGTTCCTTGGCACTATCAATGGTAACAAATTGAACAGTCCCATTATAAAATTTCATGTCTACTTCGTAAGGACCTAGCCATCTAGTGGAGAGATTTCCTTTGAAATTATTGAATCTTGAATCATACAAGAGAGCCCAATCTCCTTTCTAAAATTTCTTCTTCTTAATGAACTTATCATGCCATCTAGCTCTTTTCTTTTGAATGATGTCTATCTATTGAATGGAAGCCAGTCGTTTCTCTTCCAACTCATTGAGCTGGTTCAATATTTGTCTTTGCATTGTGCTTAAATCCAGATTGACCTACAATGTTGTTCTCAATGTCTTTATTTCGAACTCTATGGGGAATAAAGGATTCTTACCATACACCAATTCATATGGTGATAAGCCTGTAGTATTCCTCCATGTTGTTTCATAAGCCCACAACAACTCTGGAAGCTTTTCGGCCCAATTTCTTCGGTGGCTGGCTAATGTCTTTGTTAAGATTCCCTACACAACTTTATTGGTGCTCACCACTTGACTATTTTCTTGTGGGTGATAAGGTGAAATTACCCTGTCATGAATTCCATACTTATGAACCATCTTCTGGATCAAATGAGATGTGAACTGAGGCCCTCCATTCGTCACTATCTCCGTGGGTATCCTGATGTAAAAAAAAAATATCTTCGAACAGGAAATCTGAAACAACCTGCTCCATAGATCTATTTAGTGCCTTTGCTTTGATCCACTTTGTGACATAGTTGGTACCAAACGATATGTATGATCTTTTCTATGATGAAGGATTAATTGGCCCTACAAAATCCAAGTCATATTTCTCAAATGGTTCTATCACTATCTAAGGCTGTAACGGCATCTCATCTAATTTCATAGGTTAGCCCATCCTTTGGTAGCTATCACAAACCTTCACAAACTTGTTGGCATCCTAGAATATAGTTGGGCAATAGTACCCTATTGAGAGTAATTTATATCCCATCCTTTTGTCAGAAAAGTGCCCTCCATAGGGTTCCTCATGACAAGTTTTCAAGATATCAAAAACCTCATCTTCTCTAGCACACCACCTAATTTGAAAGTCTAGTCTAGTGTAATAGAGATTGCCCTTTATCCAAGAGTAGGTATAACTCTGTTGTATGATCTTCCTCTTTTATTTGGAATATAAATGGTGTGGGAATTTTCCTACAGCAATATAATTGGCTATATCTGCATACCACAGTGAGTGAGTAGTTATGGAAAAAATATATTCATATGGAAAAGAATCCTCAGTAGGAGTGCAGTCATTACCTATAGTTAATCTAGAATTAAAATCATCAACCACATTATCTTTTCCAGGTTTATCTAAATTAGTGATATCAAATTCCTATAACAGCAATAACCATCGTGTAACTCTACCACTGGTAACAAGTTTATTCATTAAAAATAGAATCGCAACATGGTTAGTGTGTACAAATACTTGATACCCGGTGATGTAGTGCAGAAATTTGTTGATGGCATGCACTACTACAAGGAATTCCTTGTCAATAACTGTATAGTTGAGTTCAGCTGGATTTAAATTCTTGTTGATGTAGTAAATATCATAAGGTTTGTTTTCCTCCAGTTGCCCCAAATAATCACCCACATCTATGTCAGATGCATCTGTAGCGATATGGAATGGAAATCTCTAGTTTGGTCCTTGCAAAATAGGTGATGTTGTTACACAGTTCTTTAAAATTGAAAATGATTCCTCACACTTCCCTTTCCACACAAATTCTGCATCTTTCATGATCAAAGAAAATAGAGGAGATGCAATATTTGAAAGTTTTTCTATAAATCTCCTGTACTACCCTGGATGTCCCAAAAACTGCGTACCTCTTTTTGAGTTCTAGGAGTTAGGATTCTCGAGATTTTCTCAAATTTTTCAAGTTCTACCTTGATTCCATCTACCAAAATGAAATTTCCCAGCATAATCCCCTCGGTCATCATCATCTGTCATTTCTCTGTGCTCAAAGGAAAATTAGTTTGTTCACAACTTTCCAGTACCTTTTCCAAATTAACTAATGTTGTTTCAAAGGCATCCCCGTAGGGTGTAAACTCATCCATGAAAATTTCAAGAAAGTCATTCAAGAGATCCGAAAAGATAACCAATATTTCAGAGGCCAATAGGAAGGACCCTGTATGCAAAGCTGCCCCATGGGCAGGTAAAGGTTGTCTTGTCTTGGTCCTCTGGGGCAATATATATTTGATTATTGCCACTGAATCCATCCAGGAATGAAAAAAACATTTTCCTATAGAGAGTGTCCAGGACCTGGACAATGAATTGTAAAGGGAAATGGTCCTTTTGGGTGGCTTTTTTAAGTTCTTTATAGTCTACACTGACTCTCCACTTGTCGTTCATTTTTGGAACGATGAAAAGAAGAGACACCCACTAACTGTCAGAAATGGGGTAGATGAAAATAACATTAAGGAGTTTTTGTAATTCCTCTTTCACTATCTCGTTAAGTGTGGGATTTATTTGACATCGCAGTTGTTTAACTGGTTTGCAACCCTCTTTAAGGTAGATGCAGTGAGTGCATAGGCTAGGATGGATTCCTTTCATATCAGTATAGTCACATGCAAATGCCTTTTTATATTTTTGTAACAATTGTATCAAAAATATGTTATGTTTAGCAGTCAAGTTAGGATTAATGTTGAAATACATCCCTGGCTCAATTTCAACAAGACTGCTGGCAGTATGCGGAGTAGTTTTCAAATGTTCAATAATTTCATCATGTACCTCATCTTCTTCCCTTGTATATTTAATAGAGGAAACAAAGAGTGAATTGATAATAAAACCATTAATAATGTCATCCTATTTTTCATCCTTAAAGTATTGTGCTTTTCCAAGTGCGAGGAGAGGTAGAGAAAAATCAAATTCACGTCCAAATTCATCCCACTAGGGACTATTCACATCCATATGTGGTGTCGTTGGGGGGTAAAGGTTCAGGTTCTTTGTGGCCTGCCCATCGGAGATCACCATAGATCCAGATTTACATCCGATATATGTGTCAACAGTGGCTAGTCACGGTATCCCCAAGATTAAAGGATCACCCTCGAGGTTTGATTTAGTTTGTAAAATGAGAAAATCAACCAGGTAATTCCAAGAAGCTACAATGATCACCACATCTTCTATCACTCCCTCGAGCTTGACACAAGACCTATCTGCTAATTCAAGCACTGTAGGTTTAGGGTTGAGTCCATGAAGTGAAATAAAAATATCTTTGGTCAGTACATCAATGGCTACCCCCAAATCAATCATAGTGTTAGTTATGGGTTGGTCATCAATATGGATAGTCATTGTAGGATTCCCTGGATCACTATATTTAGTCAACAAAGTTTGATCAATCATAAGTTTAGACAGTTTCCCTATAACATGGATAGTAGCAGGGTCTTTTGGTTGCCTTCTAGGCCTTTTCACAAATAGATCTCTCATTTTTTTTTCATAGATGGGTACCTCCTTAAGAGCTTGTAATAATGGAATATACACATACAAATTATGTAGTTCCTTGAGGAACACATATTCAGTTTGTGAGGCTGGTTCGATTTAAATTAATCGCTAAAGGTATGGAGGATACTAAATTTCAACGGTTAAGTAAGCTGTCACAAATACACCAGCCCTACTCAGGTTGGATGATGTAGAAACAGCAAGCTTTCCCAAGCTGGTTGCTACATGTGTAACAACATGTGTTGTATCAGTTGTTACAGGTTTAACAACTGTTTCATAATCGACTATATCCTTTATAAGTGACTCACATTCTTCCTCGGTAATAATGGGAGTATGTTCAGGTCTGATTACTTTTCTTGACCAAAGATGAACCTTGTTAAGCCCAATAGGAGTGATTTTTTTGATGAGTAGATTCTGGATAGCTTCGACTGGATTTTAGGAGAATTTGTGGACTCGTTAAATTGACTCCTTCGGCCTAAAACCAAAATTTTAAAAATTGTGTGGTACGGTTAATAAAAATGAAAAAAATATAAAAATAGGGGCGGGACGTGACCAACGCCCCTACCCCAACGATATGACATAATAAAAAAATATGTCAAAATGGGATGGCGGGCCATGACGTCCGTCGGACCCCACGACACTGCACCCATATATTAAATAAAAAAATATATATGGTGGGGCAGTCGGTGATCAACCCCACCACCCCAACCACAACCCTCACCATGATAGCATATATGTCGCAGGTAGTTGGGGCGGGCCACCCAAGGGGGGTCTGACCCGTGCCAAATTCAAAACGCGCCAAAAAAAATATTACAATGCGGATTTGGGGGGAGGAGGGACTTGATCCCCCGACCTCCCCTTAACCATTTGTTTTTTTAACCATTGTGCTAACCGCCAAGGTTGGAAAATCTGCCTTCATTTTAATATTTAAATATAGTTTTTCCCAGTGCCCCCAAGCCAAGTGTGGGCATGGTTTTCTAGGAAGAGGCTGATGTAGGCAGAGTGACACGAATTTAGAGATGTAGAATGTATTTTTGATTCCAGAAGATTCCTTTGAAGGTAATTTCATATGGTTAGAATGTATTGAAATTCATATGCATTTTAAGCAGAATTTCGCAGGGATCATGATGTTGTACCTATATTCACCTTTACATTAGCGGTTCTTCATATTCCCTATGGAGGAGAATCTTCAAGAATCTTGAGGGAACCTTTTAGATTCCTTGGAGGCAGAAATTCATTGGTGTCAGAATGAGGTCAAATTCATACTCATTCTTCTTAGCATTTTGCAACGATCTCAATGGTGAGAGCAGATTCCTATTTTGAGTTGCGGATTTCTAGATTCCCTATGGAGCAACATCTTTAAGTAATCTAGGGGGAATCTAAAATATTCTTGTAGCCCCAGATTTTCACTTTGTCTGAATTCAAAAAAATTGATAGTCAATGCTACACCTCTCGGCTACATGATTTCAATGGTGCAGTCAGATTTTTCATCTGTGCCTTGTATTTTTTGGCAAATTTTCAAAGTGGAGTTGTAGGTCTCAACATTCAATGTGTGAGCAATTGTTTTCAGGATATTCAACGTCATGGGATTGATTGTACAACTAGATGCAACAGTTTATCATCCTTTTCTTCAGATAGCACCAGGATGTGAGGTAAATGTACTGAGATCATGTACTTCTTTGTCTCTTTTCTATGAGATGCATTGTGTTGTATAGATCCTTGTTTCATGTTTGATGTGGGATCTTGTTTCTATCTTGATGTGAGATGTAATTTTATATCATGGATTGTTTTATGTTGTTTGAGATCCCTTTGTTGTCATGTTGGCGAGATACTCATTGTCACTGTGTATGTTTGATTGAGATCCATTTGTTTCCATGTTCTACATGATACTCAAAGTCATCATCCATGGGAATTGTCATGTTGATAGGAGTAATTTTTGTGAATGAAAGTTCCTATAGTGGAACATCTTGTGGAGAGGTCCAACCACTACTATGTGAGGGAATGTTCCTTGTATGACAGAGAAAATACCATCCATGTACATCATCACTATTTTCAACACTTAATGCAGCGGCCTACACCATCTTGACACTGAGGCCCGTAGACATAGTTAGATATGTTCATTTATGTTCATTAATTATTTGATGCAATTCTAACACATCAGTCAAAGTAAAATATCTTGGTTAAAAGGGTATCAGAAATTTACCGGATGAAGTGGTATCGAAGCTGTCTTCTTACTGATGTGAATTGCGAGCATTAACAGCCATTGGATGTGCAACAATGGAGGATGTAAAATACATGTACGAGACCATGCTTAGGGTGTCCGAGAAATTAGACATGTTGTATGAATCCTGTGAGAAACAATCAGAAGATAACGCTAAGTTGAACACACAAAATAGGAGAAGGAGGAAAAGCAGCGAGTGCATCTTCAATTACAAGCCACGAAAGAGGAATTCTAAGAATTGAAGTGCACTGATGGAATTATTCAAACATATATTGATGCATTAAAGACACTCCTACAAGAAGATAAGGAGGAGAAGCAACGATTACACCTCCATTTACAAGCCACAACAGAGGCCTTGGAGGAAGTGAAGTGCAAGGAAGGCTCAGAGAAGCCCTCATCACGTGCTTCCAAATTGACATATGAGGTAAACAGTTGTGATCATTATTCAATTTCATCTTCACATGCTATTACATCTATTGGAAATTTGGAGATCCCCATTAGAGGAACTGGCATGAGACTCCTTACCAGGATGGGGTACAAAGGAGGAGGACTTGGCATTCACGACCAAGGCATAACTCAGCCATTGGAGGTTGTGTGGAGACCTCGCTACGTAGGTTTGGGAAACACTAAAGGATAATTTTTGAAGGTTTCATAAGCCTCCATGACATTGTGGGAACTGTCAAAGAGAGAGAATGATGGCAACACTTCAATGTCATCTTATGATAGAACATATTGCATAGAGAGGGTCGAGGCAATATCTCATCACCATAATGAAATCAAAGGCAAACATACATTGTTTTTACTAGGGAAAAGGATTGATGGGAACACTCTACCATCATCCCAGGGAAGTGCATGTTGCAGTAAAAGAGGTGAGGCAAGCTCTCATCAACATGATCGCACCAGAGACCACCATGGAAGGTATAACGAGTCTCAATATTCTCGAGTTCATTTTGATTATAAGCATGTTGCTAAACATTAACGTAAATTATGGCATAATAAAAACTGTCATTTTTTTGGTTTATGTAACCATGTCATTTCTAAGTGTTGGAAAAGAATGGCAGCATAAAGGACGATGAGGCGTGAAAAGCCTTCTCCACGACAGGGAAATAAATTTCCTAAGCAGGTATGGAGGAACAAGACTCATTGCAATTATTGCAACTGAAGTGGCCATCATAAAGCCATGTGTTGGAGAATCCAGCAGCATCTTAAGGACAAAGCACTCATGGAGAAACCAATCAGTGAATATTTTCAACAACAAAATCCACCACATTCATCGTGGTTCACTTTGTTGAGTAAGAGATGGTTTTTATAGATGTGGCAGCCTGTCATGGGCTTATTTTTGTAAATCATATGTTTCATTTTTAACTGTAAAATTGATGATGTGTTTTCCATCGCTTGTTAGGAAACCATGATATTTTAGAATTTTTTTTTTACTCATGGGATGCATTTATTTTATGTAAAAGTGATGAAATGTTTGCCATCACTTCAAATGTGACACTGATGTTTTTGGCCTTGTAATGATAGCTAGGGTGTGATTTCCATTCGATGTAATCTTGACCACCGAGTACGTGTTATAAACTCGTGGCAGGAATGGAAATGTTTTGGTCATAGTTAGTCAATTTGAGCATGTAATTTGCAAGAGATTTTACTATAGGTTTGCAGAGGATGTAGGTGTTAGTTCATCGCTTAAGACTCCGAAGAACAAAGGTGAAGGAGATGGAAGGGTGACCTTTTGCAAGACACTTGTGTTGCATACATTGTACACAACAATTTCAGATTCTTGTTGATGCTTTTGGAGGACAAAAGGCTCCTATGTGGGGATGAATGATCCAGGTCGCTCCAAAGACACACACAGGACAAACAACGCTTATGAAAGGTTAAAAATAAAATTGATTAGAATTATTTTGAACTAGGACTAGAGTGCAGATCTTGTTAATCGGATCGCAACAATGTGAACGATTCATCAAACCGAGTTCGTATGTGAAAGTTAGAGCTGGTCAAAGTTCCAAGGTTGACTTGATGATGTGGCAGGTTAAGGAAGGCACAATTTCACATTTTTCGGGTGACCAGATTCTTGCCAGCTCCGGCCAGCTTCTGGGAAAATTTGTGGAGTCGTTAAATTGACTACTTCGGCCTAAAACCAAATTTTAAAAATTGTGTGGTATGGTTTATAAAAACAAATAAAAATATAAAAATAGGGGCGGGTCATGACAACCTCCCCTACCCCAACGATATGACATAATAAAAAATTGTTCTAAAAGGGGTCGATGGGCAATGACCCCCGTGGACCCCACGGTACCTCACCCATATATATTAACTAACAAAACATATGTGGTGGGGTGGTCCGCAGTCAACCCTACCACACCAACCACAACCCTCACCATTATAGCATATATGCCATGGGTAGTTGGGGGGGCCGCCCAAGGCGGGCTGGACCCCTCCCAAATTGGAAACCTGCCATACAAAATATTACAATGTGGATTTGGGGGGAGGCAGGATTTGATCCCTCAACCTCCCCTTAACCATTTGTTGCTTTTAACGATTGTGCACACTGCCTAGGTTGGAAAATCCACCTTCATTTTAATATTTAAATGCAATTTTTTCCCAGTGTGCCCAAACCAAGTGCAGACACAACTTTTGAGGCAAAGGTTGGCACAGGTAGAATGACACGAATTTTAAGATGCAAAATGTATTTTTGATTCGAGAAGATTCCTTTGAAGGTAATTTTCATATAGTTAGAATGTATTGAACTTTATATGCATTTTGACCAGAATTTCGTAGGGAGCATGTTGGTGCGCTTAGATTCGTCTTTTCAGTAGTTGATCTGTGGATTTCCTGTGGAGGAGAATATTCAAGAATCTTGAGAGAATCTTACAGATTCCTTAGAGGCCGAAATTTGATGGTGCCAGAATGAATTCAAATTCATACTCATTCTTCTTAGAATTTTGCAAGGATCTCAATGATCACATCAGATTCCTGTTTTGAGTTACAGATTCCCAGATTGCCTGTGGAGTAGAATATTTGCAGAATCTATGGGGAATCTACAAGATTCTTGTAGCCCCATATTTTCATGTTTTTAGAATTCAACAAATTGACAGTCGATCCTACACCTGTCGGTGACATGAGTTCAGTAGTGCAGTCAGATTTTTCATCTAAGCCTTATGTTTTTCGGCCACTTTTTAAAGTGGAGTTGCAAGCGTCAGCATTCAATGTGTGAGCAGTTGTTTTTAGGATATTCGACACTGCGATATTGATGGTACATCCAGATACAGTAGTTTATCATGCTTTTATTTAGATAGCTCTAGTATGTGAGGTATATGCTATGTGATCATGTACTTATTTGTCTCTTTTCTATGCGATGCATTGTAATGTATCGATCCCTGTTTGATGTGGGATCTTGTTTCTGTCTTGATGTGAGATGTAATTTTCTATCATGTATTTTTTTATGTTGTTTGAGATCCCTTTGTTGCCATGTTAGCGAGATACTCATTGTCACCATCTATATCTGATTTAGATCCCTTTATTGCCATGTTCGGCAAGATGCTCATAATCATCATCCATAGGAAATTGTCATGCTGATAGGAGTCCTTTTTGTGAATGAGAGTTCCTATAGCGAAACATCTCGTGGAGCAGTCCAACCACTACTACGTGAGGAAATTTTCCTTGTATGACAAACAAAATACCATCCATGTACATCATCACTATCTTCAACACTTAATCCAGTAGCCTACACCATCTTGACATCAAGGCCTAGAGACGTAGTCCCTCTTCGATGACCTCTCTTATCATTATCTTATGTTGCTAATTCTTGTTATGTTCCTCTTCTTTAGAGCATGAAGGTATGTTAATTTGTGTTCATTAATGCTTTTATGCAATCCTAACACATTAGCGGAAGTAAAATGTCTTGGTTAAAAAGGTATCAGAAATTTACCCTGATCAAGTGGTATTAGAGCAGTCTTCTTGCTGATGCGGATTGCGAGCGTGAACAACCATTAGATGTGAAGAAATGGAGGATTTAAAATAAATGTATGAGACCATTATCAGAGCATCCAAGAAATAGAGCATGCTGTATGAATCCTATGAGAAAAAGGCAACAGATAACGCTGAGTTTAAAACACACAAGAGGAAAAGGAGGACAAGAAGCGAGTGCATCTTCAATTGCAAGCCACGACAGAGGCATTGGAAGAATTTAAGCACAATTAAAAAAGTCCTAAAATAGATCTTGATGCATTAAAGACACTACTACGGGAAGAGAAGGAGGAGAAGCAGCGATTACAACTCCAGCTACAAGCCACAACAGAGGCCTTGGAGAAAGTGAAGCACAAGGAAGGCTCAGAGAAGCCCTCATCATGTTCTTCCAAATTGACATCTAAGGTAAATAATTGTGATAATTATTTAGTTTCATCTTCACATGCTATTATATCTATCGGAAATGTGGAGATCCACATTACAGGAATTGGAAAGAGACTCCTTACCAGGATGGGGTACAAAGGAGGAGGACTTGGCATTATGGCCAAGGCATAACTCAACCATTGGAGGTTTTCTAGATACCTCGCTACATAGGTTTGAGATACACTAAAGGAGAATGTTTGAAGGTGTTAGAAGCCTCCACGAAATTTTGGAAATCCTAGAGGGGAGAGAAGAATGGGAACACTTCACCATCATCTTATGATAGAGCATATTGCAGAGAGAGGGTTAGGGCAAGCTATCATCACCATAATCAAATCAAAGGGAAACATACATTGTTGAACTTACGTGGGAAGAGGATTGATGGAAACACTCTACCATCATCCCAGGGAAGTGCAAGTTGTAGTAAAAGAGCTGAGGCAAGCTCTCATCACCATGATCACACTAGATAACACCAGGGAAGGTATAACAAGTCTCAAAATTCTCAAGTTCATTTTGATTATAAACATGTCACTAAAAATGAACGTAAATCATGGCATAAGAAAACTTGTCATATTTGTGGTTTACGTAACCATGTCATTTTTGAGCATTGGAAAATAATGGCAGCACAAACGAGTATGAGGCATGAAAACTCATTGCAGTATGGAGGAAGAAGACTTATTGCAGTTATTGTGACAGAAGTGGCAATCATAGAGCCACGTGTTGGACACTCCATCTAGAACAACGTCTTAAGGACAAAGCACCCGTGCAGAAACCAGTCAATGAGAATGTTCCACAATCATATCCACCACATTCATTGTGGTTCACTTTGTTGAGTAAGATATGGTTTTGCTAGATGTAGTAGCTTGTCATGGCCTTATTTTTGTAAATCATATGTTTCATTTTTAACCATAAAAGTGATGATGTGTTTTCCATCGCTTGTTAGGAAACCATGAAATTTTTTCCTTTTTTCGTGATTCATGTGATGCATTTCTTTTATGTAAAAGTGATGAAGTATCTTCCATCACTTTGAAATGCGACAATGATGTTTTTTTCCTTGTACTAATAACTGGGGTGTGATTTCCATTTGATGTAATCTTTACCACCGAGTGCATGTTATAAACTCATAGTTGGTCAATTTAAGCATATAATTTGCAAGAGATTGTACTACAAGTTTGTAGAGGATTCAGGTGTTGCCTCATTGCTTAAGGCTCCAAAGAAAAAATGTTAAGAAGATGGAAGGGTGACCTTTTTTAGGACACTTGTGGTGTAGAAATTGTACACAATAATCGAATATTCTTGTTGATGCTTTTGGAGGACCAAAAGCTCCTCAGTGGGGAGGAATGATCTAGGTGGCTCTAGAGACACACACAGGACAAAGAGGGCTTATGAAAGCTCAAAAATAAAAGTGATCAGAATGATTTCGAACCAGCACTAGAACGTAGATCTCATCATCAGGATCGCAATGGTGTGAATGGTTCGTCAAACCGAGTTTGTATGTGAAAGTTATAGCTCACAAAATTTCAAAGGTTGACTTGATGTTGTGGCAGGTTAAGGAAGGAACAATTTTTCATTTTTTGGTTGACTAGATTCTGGCTAGCTCTAGCTGGATTCCGAGAGAATTTGTGGAGTCATTAAATTGACTTCTTCGGCCTAAAACTAAATTTTTAAAAATTGTGTTGTATGGTTAATAAAAATGAAAAAAAATATAGAAATAGGTGTGGGATGTGACCCCTGCCCTTACTCCAATGATATGACATAATAAAAAAATATGTTAAAAGGGGTCGGTGGGCCATGACCCCTACCAGACCCCATGACACCACACCCATATATATTAAATAAAAAAACATATGTGGTGGGGTGGTCAGCGGTCAACCCTGCCACCCCAAGCACAACCCTCACCATTATAGCATATATGCCGCAGGTAGTTGCAGCAGGCTGCCCAAGGTGGGCCTCAGCCCTCCCAAATTCAAAACATGCCAAATAAAATATTACAATGTGGATTTGGGGGGAGGCGGGATTTGATCTCCTGAACTACCCTTAACCATTTGTTGTTTTTAACCATTGTGCCAACCGCCCAGGTTGGAAAATCCACCTTAATTTTAATATTTAAACACATTTTTTCCATTTCACGTAAGCCAAGTAAGGGCACTATTTTCGAGGCAGAGCCTGACACAGGAAGAATGGCATGAATTTTGACATGGAGAATGTCTTTTTGATGCCAGAAAATTCCTTAAAGGAATTTTCAGATTGTTAGAATGTATTGAAATTTATATGAATTTTAAACAAAATTTCACACGGAGCGTGATGGTGCACCTAGATTCACCCTTTCAGTAGTGATTTCTCAGATTCCCTGTGGAGGAGAACCTTCAGGAATCTTGAGGGAATATTTCAGATTCCCTGGAGGGTAACATTAACCTGTGTCAGAATGAGGTCAACCTCATACTCATTCTTCTCAGAATTTCGCAAGGATATCAATGGTGATATCATATTCCTGTTTTGAGTTTCATATTTATAGATTCCCTGTGGAGCAGCATCTTTGAGGAATCTAGAGGGAATCCAAAACATTCATGTAGCCCCAGATTTTCACTTTGTCAGAATTCAACAAATTGACAGCCGATCCTACACCTCTCGAAGACACTAGTTCAGCAGTGCAGTCATATTTTTCATCTGAGCCTTATTTTTTTCAGCCACTTTTCAAAGTGGAGTTACAGGTGTTAGCATTCAATGTGTGAGTAGTCATTTTCAGGATATTCGATGCCATGAGATTGATGGTATAGCCAAATCCAATAGTTTATCATCTTTTTCTTCAGATAGCTCTAGGATTTCAAGTATATATAGTGTGATCATGTACTTCTTTTTCTCTTTTCTATGAGATGCATTGTGCTGTATATATCCCTATTTGATGTTTGATGTGGGACCTTGTTTTTGTCATTATGTGATATGTAACTTTATATCATGGATTATTTTATGTTTTTTAAGATCCCTTTGTTGCCATGTGGGCGGGATACTCATTATCACCATATATGTTTTATTGATATCCATTTTTTGCCATGTTCTACGGGATACTCATAGTCATCATCCATGGGAAATTGTCATGCTAATAGGAGTCCTTTTTCTGAATGAGAGTTCCTGTAGCAGAACATCTCATGGAGAGGTCTGACCACTCCTGCGTGAGGGAATTTTCCTTGTATGAAAGAGAAAATACCATCCATGTACATCATCACTCTTTTCAACACTTAATGCAACAGCCTACACCATCTTGAAACCGAGGCTCGGAGATGTAGTCCCTCTTGGACAAACTTCGTTATCAATATCTTATTTTGCTAACTCTTGTTCTGTTCCTCTTCTTTATAACATGCAGATATGTTCATTTATGTTCATTAATTTTTTGATGAAATTCTAACACATCAACCAAAGTAAAAGGTCTTGGTTAAAAGGGTATCAGAAATTTACCTTGATCAATTCATTCCACCAAAAATTATAGTGCAAATACAAAGGATTTACATTGGGAGCATGTGCACAGACAAGGCAAGAAATATCATTGACCAATTCTAGCTCCTTGCACATCTGGAACCCCTTATAAAATGCATATATGTTCCCCAAGTTCCCACTAGGGACAATGAACCAATATGGCACCTCCCAATAAAACTCTTGTAGGATCTCGATCATTGGAGTCTTCTTCCCCTCCAACCACAAACTATTGAGTTTATTCACTAGATAGATCACCAAATCTGTAGTCACCTCTCATATTATCCTCATATACCCATCGAAATCAGTATCTAGAATCAGTACCAATGGACCATTGGAAATCAATTCCACTAACTGTGCAATCGAGATATGATTTGCAGGAAGAAAGATAATAGCAGGTATCCATGCAAAAGCACAATATGCTGATAGCACAACCGATGTATCACTAGTCAAATCAAAACCCACACCAACAATGAGCTTATTCATCTTCCTAAGCCTATTTACTTGAATAACGAGCATAATCAACCCCATATCATTAAAAATGTGTTTGTCACTATTCCCACAATGCTTAACTCAAAGATAATTCATGCCAAATATCTCTTTCCCATATCTCTTTACCCATAACATATTATAATTCCCCTCAACAGCACTAATAATGCGATCATTACCTATTTTAGGCAAAACCCATTCTTTTTTACTCCAAACACCTAACCCATAAGGCTAGGTGGTCTTTCCTATTCTAGAATAAAAGAGGTTTCTCTAGTATTTTCTATCATACCATTTAAAGCATCCATGTCATGTTTGACATCCAACCGAGTGTCGGATCGACTCCTATACACAATTTCGTCAAAGAAATTATCTTCACTTGTAATGGACCCTAAACATAAGGGTACATATTTTGTAGAGAAACCATGGTTCACACCAGTTCCAAGAAACCTAGCTTCTTCCCTGATATTTTGGTAACTATGCCTCCTCCTACCACTTGTAGTATTACTTTCACGGGGCACTGATTTGGCTTCTAGCTCAACGTCTGTTGAGACTGCTTCTAGTTTAGAGCACAAAAAATGAGGGTTTTTGAGGTTAAATGTTTCGTTTTTCATGCCTAAGCTGAGCCATCTTTGCATGTGTTGAAAACCCACTTTTTGCCCTAAGTTTTACTCAGAACCCATTTTCCATTTTTTATTAGATTCAATGCCAACTCACTTATTTTGGAGAGATGATGTTTAGTGCAAAATTGTTGAGCTTACAATGGCCATTGAAGAGCAGACCCAATAGAAAATATTTGACACCAATTGAACAGGTGAGCCTGTTGTGTCCTTTGTAAAAGTAAATGAGATTCGAATCTTATTGTGTCCTTCGAAAAAGTGAATGTGGAAAAGTAAACAAGAGTCTAAGCCTAAAAAGTGAACGAGAATCGACGCTTGTGAGGGGAAATGATTTGAATTATGAATGTTAATTTTTTTGTGCTAATTTCGTTATCAGATATAAAATTTAATTTTTTATCTTATGCTTGATGTACATGTTTCCTTGTCACTTATGTGTGTCAAATAGGTAATTTAAATGATTTTTTATGAGTTAATTCAAGATCATAAAGTATGAAATTCAAATTTTTAACAAAAACAAAATAAATAACAACAAAGTATCACAATTGATCCATCAACACATAGTTTTGAGGAAGGAGTTCACCCCTCCTGGGCTACATCTCCTTGGTCCAGTTTCCATGGCTTGGGCCTCTGTATTATGTTAATAGTGTAAAAATTGTTGTTTACATGCATCAATTCTCCTCAAACATACTCCAATGAGTTCAAAATTTCGAAATCTATTAGAAATGACTATTCATTTACTCAATTTGGCCTTCAGCTGATCTAGGCATGATCTTCCTTCCTGGTGGCCCTAGGCTTAAAAAATATTCAAAGTGACAAAAACTCCTATAGAATTTCTCCTCTGCCTCTGTAACCTATTTCAATGTGTTCATAGCATTCCAATATGTCATAAATGACTCTTACTGAGCCAAAATTGGTCAAACATTTCTCAAGATAGGGTCTATTCAATTTTTCCATAGATTTCTCCTCCAAATCTAGAGAAGACTCTAGATAACCCCTCAAAAATGGCATGTCCACCGAAAATGGTGTGATCTGCTAAAAACATGCCACCTTAAACTGAGGCTTAGTTAAACTTAGTTTTACTTTAGCTTGTAACTAACGCTCTAAGATCATTTCTACAAAACCGAATTTAAATTTGGATTTAAATGTGTTTAGCACTAAACAAGTATTTAGGGGTAATTAAACCCAAATTAAACTTAACTCCATTGAAATAACGGTTATGATATCGCCGTGGTAATTTGGTAAGGACATATGGGAGGGGTCTACGCCCCTCCATTCCCATTGTTGGAGAACACAATATAATTCAAATGTATGTGGGGCACATAACTTTTAAAGGAAGAAGGTGCTGAGGTAAGATAATTGTTTGACGCGGGTGTGGTCGTGGGTTTGACCCCGACCCCCACACATCTGATATAAATTTTTTCCTCCATGAACCAATATATAACCCAAGGTTATAAAATTTGGATATACAAATATATTCTCCACCATCCAATATGGGCTCCACCAATAATATTAAACTATATATTGTGGGGACTTTGGAATAATTATAATATATGCGGAATTTCATACCTTAGGAAATATTCCAATATAATTTGATCACCATCCAAAATTTTTAATGCATTAACCTTCGGACTTTGTAAAATTTTAAATATGCCACCATATTAAAAATGAATTCGAACATGACCTTCGAGAGGCGGTCCAATAAAGGGGACACATGGCAGTCCTTGGTTGGGTTGTCCTCCCACATAAAGAAAATTTGAATTCAACCTTAGGAGCAGATCCTTAAAAAAAATTCACTTTCAAACCAAACTGGAAAATCGAGTTGTGAGACTTATCACAATGCCATTGGGCATAACCTGAAGAATATTCCCTGCATGCTGACTGGGCTACCATGTCATCATCGTGTCACTGTTCTGCAATTTTTTTTAAAATTTTCCTGTTATGAATCGTAGTCAATATGCTATAACTTCTTCATCCGAACTTCGTTTTCTATGAAATGAGTTGTGTTGGATTCCTTGTGATGGGTCAGTCACTGTTGTTTAGTTTCAAATCAATTCTGAGCACTTAAATTTTTGGGTTTAACACTGAGCCTCTCATCATTCCTCCCCACTAGAAGCCTTTTGGACCCCAAAATATCTTGGATTAATGAACATGTGGATGAGGGTATTGTTGCCTCACCCTTATAGTCTATATCCACTGAAATTTTCCCAATTTCATCATTTGGATATTTTCACCAAAAAGTCAACTTTTTCCTTGATTCTTTGACCTTCTCTTACTATCATTGACACTGTCATGCTGCAATTTTTCTAAATTTGCAGAGGAGAAAGCTATTCTTGTAGAAACCATATTTAATTCCTACCTTGGTCATTAATCAAAGGAAACTTAAAAATTGCCTCACCTTGCACACTGTCACCATGGTGATTCTTAACTGATCTCACTTTGTACTTGCATCGAATGTTGATAAAGTATATTCACCATTTCCATGTACCTTTTGGAAACCAAAAACAACAATTTTTGGAACCCATGCCATCCTTGCCAAGTTGCTTTGTCAATTTCTCTTTGACATTTTCAGTCTCTTGCATTGGCATCTTATTTCCACAAGTGATACTTATTGTCATGGCGATGAAATATTGCTTTCCTATCATACAGATAAGGACTTCCCAATACAATACCTGATATTTCAAGAAACACCACATTAAGTTCAAATTCATCAAGAAAGTTTTAATTGATGGTGAATCTTAGTATGCACTTCCTTGTAACCTTCGACTTTGCATTCTTGCATATCCAACCCAAAGGATATGGTCTTGGATGTCTAATACTTTCAAGGCCCAAATACTTAACCAAGTATTTGGAAATCAAGTTAGCTTGTGACCCACTATCAAAAAGTGTATCACTCTTGGTATGTTTAGAGACAACTCTAATATGGAAAATTTATATTATTGTATCTTCATCATGAGTGACATTTGAACAAATTGAAGAAATAGTTCTTTCAATATGTTTACCTTTCAAACCCATGGCTGTAATCTTTGTCTCATCTCCTGACTCTGGCCCTAAGTCATGTTCAACTATAGCAACAATTTTCCCCTTTTATTTTGCTTCCAATTTGTTTGGCTTCCATTCTGGATGAAGTTGCCAATAATGGTCTTCATCATGGCCAGACTTGGAATAGTTTTTACATGTGATTTTTTATTTCTCTGTTTTTACAGACCTATTTATTTTTCCTCTTCCATTAAAATTTCCCTTTCCTTTAACCTCAATTCAACTTTTATCATCTATTTTTTGTTTCCCTCTTGCCTCAAAGTGTGTGGCTTGATCACAAACCTCATCTATTTTTGTGGGATTAAACATGAGTGTAGTGTGCCTAAGGTAATTTTACAAACCCTCAACATACGTTAACAAAGTTTCTTGAGAATATAAATTAATACCCAAAATAAGAGCTCTTCTCCTAAATTCATTAGTATTGCCTTACACACTTTTTTATTTCAACTGTCTAAAATTTTTCCAATCCATAACAACCTTTTGCATGTAAGCTAAGGGATATAATTTCCTTTTAATGGAAACAATAAAACTTGACCAAGACATATATATATTACTGTAGTTTTTAATCTCTTCTTGAGTCCATGATTCCCACCATACAAGTGCAGATCCCTCAATCCTTAAAGAATCCAACTAAATATTTATGTCATCTTCATGAAGGTTATGAATCCTATAGTACACCTCCAATTGACGTATCCAATTGTCAAATATTTCTGCATTTATCTCGCCATTATACATTGGAAGCTAAAATTTGACATCTAGTTTGAGTAAGGTTGCCTTTCCTCTTATGAATTTTGAGTGAGTGTGGGTAGTTTTTGTGGTGGAAGTGGAAGATGATGCTGATGGAGATGACGAGGATGATGAAAATGGTGGATATGGAGGTGGATTTTCTCAACTACCCTTTGAACTCTTCTCTTCGTCCTTCTTATCATATGAAGTTCCCGCTCCATGTGGAGGCTTAGAACCTTCTCATGCCATCCCAACAATAAATGCATCAAACATAATTTTAACCATCCTATTTATGTCATTGAAATCTCTCTTAACATCATCCTCTTCTAAATACACTTGAGTCTCTCCAACACCTGGCATGATGGCTATGGATTCAAGCTCAACTTCTAATGTGTGTACCTCTTCAATCAACTCAGCTTCTTGTAAAACTTGTACCCCCTCAATCTCAGCTTCTTGAGACAAAACTTGAGGTGCTTCAAGTGCAGATATGAGTGGAAATTTGGGTGAAGATAGTGCTTCTTGTAGTTTTCCTTCTTTTGGTTCTAATCTCAGGACTTGCAACCAACAATTTCCCTTCACCTTTCTACAACTTTAACCTACTCAACATCACAAATTTGAAACCATTAAAATTGCACAAAACTCAAGAAACTATCAAGAAAATAACTTTTCCTTTCAACCAAACTCTTCCACCAACCTGTGATACCAACTTGATCTGAATTATGAATGTTAGTTTTTCTATGCTAATTTCATTTTCAAATATAAAATTTACTTGCTAATCTTATGCTTGATGTACATGTTTCCTTGTTGCTTATGTGTGTCAAACAAGAAATTTAACTGAGTTTTTATGAGTGAATTCAAGAGATTAAAGTATGAAATTCAAATGTCGAGCAGTAGCAACACAAAGAATGACAAACCATCACAATTAATCCATCAACATAGAGTTTTGATGAAGGATTTATCCCCTCCTCGGCTACATCTCCTTGGTCCAGCTTCCATGGCTTGGGCTTCTGTATCATCTCAATAGTGAAAAAATTTCTGTTTACATACATAAAATTCTCCTGAAACATACTCCAGTGAGTTTAGAATGTCGAAATCTATCAAAAATAACTATTCATTTACTCAATTTTTCCTTCAGCTGATCTAGGCATGGCCTTTATTCCTGGTGGCCTTAGGCTTCAAAATATTCAAAGTGACAAAAATACCTGTAGAACTACTCCTATGCCTCTAAAACTTGTTCCAATGTGTTTAGAGCATGCTAATCTGCTAGGAATGACTCTTTCTAAGCCAGTGAATTTTTTTTCAAGATATGGTCTATTCAATTTTTCCCTATATTTCTCCTCCAAATCTGGAGAATACTCCAGATAACCCCACCAAAATGGCAGGTCCACCGAAAATGGTGTGATACGCTAAAAATATGCCACCTTAAACTAAGGCATATTTAAACTTAGCTAGAGTTTAAGTTGTTATTAGCACTCTAAGCGCATTTTTAAAAAAATGAATTTAAATTTGGATTTAAACATATTTAGCACTAAACAAGTGTTTAGGGGTAATTAACCCCGAATTAAACTTAACTCCACACAATTAACGGTTCTGCTCTCACCATGGTCATGTGGTAAGGACATATGGGAGGGGAGTGGCCCACAAGGCTCACCCCATCCATTCTTGCCCTTGGAGAACACAATATAATTCAAATGTATGTGGGGCGCATAGCTTTTCAAGTAACAAAAGTGCGGGCTAGCAATAAGATAATTGGTTGACGTAGGGGTGGTTGTGGGTTCAACCCCGACCCCTGCACATTTGATATATTTTTTTGCCACCATGAACCAATATATAACCAAAGGTTATAAACTTTGGATATTTAAATATATTCACCACCATTTAATATATGCTCCACCAAACATATTAAATTATATAATGTGGGGACTTTGGAATAATTATAATATATGCGGAATTTTGGACCTTAGGAAATATAACAATATAATTCGACGACCATCCAAAATTTTAAATTCATTAACCTTCTAACTACGGTAAACTTTGAAATATGCCACCACATTAAAAATGAATTCAAACCTGACGTTGGAGAGGGGGTCCACCAAAGGGGACACGTGGCGGCCCTCGGTTGGGCTGTCCTCTGACATATAAAAAAATCGAATTCAACATTAGGAGTAGATCACTTTCAAATCAAACTGGCGAATCCAGTTGTGACACTTGTCATAGTGCCATTAAGCATAAACTGAAGAATATTCCCTGCATGCCGACTACGCTGCCATCTCATCAACCTGTCACTATTCTACAATTTAAAAAAAAAATTGTCTGTTCTTAACGGTGGTCAGTAGGCTATAACTTCTTCATCTGAACTCATTTTTTGACTAAATGAGTTGCGTTGGATTCCTAGAGACGAGCCGGTCATTTTCGTTCAGTTTCCAATCAATTATGATAACTTTCATTTTGAGCTAAAATATTGAGCCTCTGATCAACAAAATTTCTTGAAAACCCATGTGTCATATTTTCATTGGACATGAAGGCGAAAATGGGATGTTAGGATTGCATGAGATGAACAATATTTTCCTAGCAAACTCCATAGAATGAACACCTTTGGTGTAAATATAAAGATATTTTTGAAAATGCAATCTAACTTCTTCCTGAAAACTCTTGATACATTTGAGCCGCTTCCTACATTAGTACAAATTCTTTAATATATATGATCAAGATTTGAGTTGAATTGTATATATATATATATATATATATATGAAAAAATTGATCTAAATTCCTTTTTACCTTCATAAATCAATTTTTTATTGGAGTTGATATTATAGTCTCAATTTTACATTTATTTCCTATCTAATCTAATCACTTAAAGTCTCCCAATACTTATAAATATTTTTCTATTGTTTTTTTCATAAAAATATAAATGTCTAAAACTTAACTATTCATTTACTAACAACATATTTCAAAATAATATAATATATTGATAAGAAAAAAAAATGACCCCTCTTATAATTCTTTATAGCTCTTTGGTATGCCCCTAAGTAACCATGTCTTTTCATAATTAATTACGTGTTATTTTAATATTATATAACGTTGAGAGTTTGAATATTTTTTTGGTGATAATCTTGAGCTTCAGTATCCATAATATAATCCACAATAGTGTTTTTTGATTCAACGTTTCGAGTCTATAACAAGACTCATCGTGAGGACAAATCCACAAAAAAGAGCAAGGATGAAAGATATTAAATATATTAAATACCTTTTTTCAAACATTTTTACCTACATTTAATAGCTAGCTTCATTTTAAGGGAAACTTGTGTATGAGTCATATAAGGGATTGAAATATGAAGTTGTCAAATAATGCAAGGTAAAGACTTATAATCATTTGTAGATGCATTAGTTATTTAAGAATATAGACAACAAACAAAAGCCAATTAATGTCATTGTTGTGTAAAGTTTTGTTATAATTTTTTTTAAATGAAAAATAGAAATATCATTGTTTTAACTAAACACTTACTTAATCTTAACTTTGTGAATTCAAATATAAAATTATCCCTACTTAAAAACTTTAACAATTTTTTTTTTTTTACTATTCTAAAGTATAAACCTAAATTAAACAGTTGAAGAAGATCTAAACTATTATAATTTCTCTTACAAAATGGAACATTGCAGATTTTAATAATTAAAAAAATTTAAAATATTTGTACTTATACTATCAATTACTTTTTGTGCTATCAATTATTTTTACATAAGAGGCACGCAACACTGGATATTTGACTTGTTGAATTATGTGAGAAGTACTATTATTTTTAATTATAGTGAATTGCGTTGTTAACAACGTCTATTCTTTGAGTTTATTACAATAATACAAAATGTTATTGAGTGGAACAAATAATAAGTCATAATACAATTTGTTATTGAAGATAATAAGTCATTTTATGGATGATTTGGGCTAAATTTAAGGGATGAATAACAAGAATATTACTAAAATGGTGTGTATATGTTTCTTTTAATTATTGATTTAACAAGCTTGAGAGGGAATAATTTTTTGAAATTTAAAAAACTTTTTAAGTTAAAAAAATTGAAAAAAAAAAAATCATAAAGATATTTGATCATTATACAAAAATGACACCATGAAGATATTTGATCACTATACAGGATTGATAAATCTATGGTTAAGATGGATCTATACTCGTTTATATGTTAAAAACATGTATGATAAATATATAGTTAATATGGTTCTATACTAGTTCATCATGGTTAAAAACATGTATTTCATTTGTAAAAGATCAATATTTTAGGTTTATCTCCTATAAAATTTATGTAAAATTATGTTACAGGAACATCAAAATATTTTATTATGGTCAAAATTAAATATATAAATATGATATTGAAATATATTTATTAGGATAGATACTTAAATATTTTATTTAAAAAAATTAGAATTAAGCTAATTAATATATATATGTTTATTTTTGTTTTTCATATATATTGATTAATTTTATGTATATATATATATATATATATATATATATATATATATATATATATATATATATATATATATATATATATATATATATATATATATATATATATATATATATATATATATATATATGTTTATTTGTGTATTATTGGAGACATTGTTTTTCATAAATGAATATTTTATTTTATTGTAAAAGGAACACATTTCAACTCTAGGTTTGAGCACAAAAGGAATTACACATCTCCCTAATAATGGATAAAAAAATACATCTTTTGGTGCAATAATTTAAAATTATTTCGTGATGATGAAGGGATAGACTTTCATTTTTATTGGAGGTTTTGAGCTTTTCATTATATTATTCCTTGAGTTCAAGCAACATAAACACTTTACCAAGAGAAAACAATTCTATTTATTTATCATATGGTTCTTGTGGAATTACCGGTAGAAGAGTAATATGAGTTAGATGATAATCCTTAATTAATAAGCTTGATAATTAAAAAAAAATGTTTCCTTCTCCTTGATTTTCTCACAAATCCCTCCTCCACATAGAAATGGTTGATCTAACTATTAATACTACAAAGGATAACATCTCCTTGATCTTGGGATTAGGATGAGATAGAGGAAAAGAGAGCTATTGGGCACTGACAAAATATTTGACATGCAATAGAATTACATTGACATTCATGTTACTATAAACAAACAAAACAATGCCAAAGACAATAACAAATGTAGAAATTGTATACAAGATGCATGTATATATCCAAATTCTCCTAATCTAACAATATTTATCTTCTTGGTAAATATAGAATCCTTCCACTGTTAATATTTTGTGGAAATTAAACATTCAATTGCAAACACATGAAGCAATAAAAACAATCGCACATAACATAGTTGTTTAACGGGAAAACCTGAAGCTGAAAACCCCAACTATCATATATTATGTATCATGGAGATTATGTAACATTCTCATACAAAGCTTAGTACATCAAGCTCTCAGTACAATCAATCGTCACACACTAGTCAGAAGAAATCTGCAAGACCATGGACTGATTTCTTGCCACCTGCTAGCCTGCCTCCACTACACAATCCATGCTGACGAATAGCTCTGAATGAATTAAAATTACCCTTGCATTGACTGTGCAATACTCATTGGCAAATCCAATGTGTGTGTGATGCAATCAATGCATCACTATAGTCACAACAAATAGTCCATCTTGCCTTTTCATCTATCTCTCCACTGGATCTCCACTAGAACTGAGATACACTGTAGTTAACTGTTGTATTTGTTCAGTTGATTAATGAGTTATTATTTGTGAATTAATTAACTAATTAATTCACTCCACTCTCACTAGTGTATCATTCAGTTAGACTAGATACAACTAGCTCAACTGAGTTTAACTCCATTAACTGAGTTAAACTGAATAACAACTCCATGAACTACTCTTCCAACTCTGTCATAAATTTTCCACTTCAGTTCAAACTAAGTCCTCTATGCATGAACCACCAGTAAACCCTAGGAATTGCATAACTCCTTCAGCCCACTGATTTTCCAAATCTGTGCACTGAAATTAAGCGCTTCAAGAGAATAAGTTGATGTTTATTGTCGGATTATTATAAGAGCTAATAATAATTGACAATTCTATTTTTAGATCGATGATCTATAAATAGACTTCACCAAATATTCTAAAAATAGAATTTCATCTATTTTTCCAACTTGACCAACCATCCACAAATAACATCTTGCAACTTCTGAAATATGATCACCATGTCTAAAAATAAACATAGTCTAAAAATGGACTTGCGCCAAAAATAGCTGATGGGCCCACTTAGTGAAGGGGACTCTTTTCACTAAGCTCATCATCTTGTTGAATATCAAAAAGAAATATAGACAAATAAATCCACAAAAAGAGAATAGAATGAGGATTTAATTGTGTAGGAAAGTGAATGAACAAACTCACAATCTTCACTACTGTAATCATGATTTTTGGTTTATTTTAGGTTTTGTGATATAGACAAGGTCAATTTTGTGTAGATTTGTATCTAATTATAGTTAACACAAATTATAAAAATTCACTAAAATTAAAAGATATTTTTAACCCATGCAAATAACTTAATAGTTTTCTATGAAATAAAGAAAAATTATACATTATCTCTATAATAAACATTACCAATTTACTAAAACATTATTGGATTATTAAATGATTACATATTTTGTTTTTTTTTAAATATTCATAGTAATAATTGACATGATACAAATTTAATTACTATTTAGGCATACTATGTGGTTGAGAATATATACCCATAAAGTTTTATATAATAATCAAATATTATATACCAAAACTATGATCATCTCATGACTTATAATAAGAAAATATATACTTTTACAATGCAATCAAATAACTGCCAACTAGCATGTTAAATACATTTGAAAATATGAAATATGTGAACATAAAATAAGAGATCTTACGTTATTAGTCCTTAACCCAGGCATAGTCTCCACCGCAAGCACAATTGGGACTATAGTAATCAAAATTGTGGATATCTCATTAGTTTCAACTACTTATTGGCCCTATTAAAAGCTTATTGTCCCAAATAACCACTTTTTTTAGGCTCGAATGTATTTTCCATAGTGAATTTTATTTCGTCGTCTTATTTGGCCTCCTGCTGAGGCGAGGAGGCTATAACCATATGTTATATTCATCTTTTTTTTTCACATTTTGAAATTGGGAAATTCATTTTAGAATTTTTTTAAGGAATTAAATGTTATGCGTTAATGAATTACAATTTGATTAATTAAATTTTATGCGTTAATAACTTACGATTTGATTATATAGATTGTTTCTGGAAACTTATTTTTTAATATGACTCAACATGATTTCCCTAAACACTGCATGTACTCTGACACAACTTCACCATATCTGCCATCCCGTCACTACTTGTGCAACCTGTAGGCCTATGCCTAGAACATCTTGGAGGTACGTCGAATCCCCTTGCAAGATCTTCTCCTTTCCGTTGATCAAATTAACCCCACCAATAGAGGAAATAACTCTTCTGTACTGGTCAAGTTCTGTAATGGTCAATCCCCCTTGGCAAGTGCTCAATTAACCCAGCAACAGAGGAGATAGATACTACAACTGCATATTCATGTTATTCAAAAGTTCCAGTACTAGATCACTTTTTTAAGATACCTATATGGTGAGAGAACAACGTTAATAATCTTGACCGGATGGAACAGCGCGGATTTGTAGTGAAATCAATTTCAAGAAAGCAACAATAGTGCACATTTATAGGTGAAAGAAATTTCAAGAAAGCAACAAGGAGCATTGTATTTCCATATTTCCAAAGAACACATATATGAATCATGAACAATGGGACTTGTGGATGCACGATCCAACTTATGCTCCTATTTTTTTTTCTTGAGATAATTTCTTTACCATTCTCTGTTTTTCCTATGGCATCGGAGAATAGGCCAAGAGCGAAGAATGGAAAAAACAAGGGAAAAGGAGAGTAAAATTCATGCGAAGGGAAGGCCAGGAGAAGGAAGAGAGAAATCAATAACCAAAGTATTAACCGAGGGAAGCACCTCTTCTCCTTATTCTACCCAATGCATGTCTATACCAAACTCATCTGAGTCTAATTCATCCGTGCACCTAGGAATCTGAATCAATGAGACTACTCCTTCTCTCTCCTCAATTTTTCACACAAATAATTTAGTGAGTGTTCCACACAAGCAATAATTGAGTGACTTCAGATCCTCGGTCATCGGGAAAGTGTAAGCCTATTTGATAGTGTGAAGGTCTTCCCAACCTAGTACGCTAGGGTAAGCATGCATTGTATATGTTGAAAATTACTTTCAGCTGCACAAAGCGCAATGATCCGCCTTCCATTTCTATCTACAGGATATTGTACGCAAGCCGCTTGCTAAAAACAGTGAGCAGTCAACTTCAGCACTGTTTTTTTTGAAACGGATAAATTTAACAGCAAACCCGGATTTGAAATTTCACTGAGGCGGATTGGAAGAGATTTCAGGTCACACTCAACCATCCGTACGGCTACCCAAAATCGGACCTAGGAAAACTCATAAGGTGGATTTAATAGAAATTTCGCGTCACAATTTTGGTGACGTCAGCTGGGTTTTTTGTGACCTGAAATCAATTGCAAGAAGGTTTAATTTTTGGTTGACGTCCGGTGGTCAAAGTCTTTTATATCATAGTCTGTTTTAATATTTGGTTTTAACAATTGTGCGTAAAGTCCACCTACATATATATGTTTTACATATATATCATATGCACATTTTCAAAAAGGGAGGCCGTGGGCCATAGTTGATTTTAGATTTTAGTTTTTTAATTTATTTTTTTATTTAACATTACACAATATATGTACATCATATGGTATAGGCGGAAAATGGATAATAGACTTTTGTTTTAAAGTTTTATTTTAATATAGTTTTTTTTATATGTTGTAAAAGTGCTGAGGCATATAAAAAAAAAGGCCTGTGTGAAAACAATATTGTAAGTTTTATTTTAACACACAGCAGTGTAAAAATTTGAATTGCACAGCAGTGTATTCATTTTTTGAGAGATAGAGTATTTTTCCAACACACAGCAGTGATTTGTAAATGCACAGATAGAGTGAAATTTTAGAGTGTGAGTTTTGTGTTGAACTGTGTTTTGAAGCAGTCAAAGTTTCTGTGTATTCCCTCAAGCAGAGGAGATTTTGTAACAAAGTTTTTTTTTTTGAAGTTTAATGAAATAGTTTTTAGAGTGAAAACTCTGTTTCCAGTGAATAAATTTTTAATATTTTCTCTGTGTTGAAGAGGAGAGTTTTATTCTCCATTGTTGTTCTAGAATTCTAAATATTTCAACATGGTATCGGAGCTAGTCTAGGCTCTTTGAAGATCAAAGAAGCTGAAGGAAAGGAGTTCTTTGTTGCAGCAGCTTCTCCAGCAGAGTGAAGACTCAGCCAAAAAGACTTCAAGGTATTTCTCTATACATATTTTGTGTTACTGTTGCATAATAGTCAGTTATTTTAAATACAGAGTCAAGTGTTTTTTGAATCATAGTTAAGAGTGCAGCATGGCTCGAGCCAGCACTGGTATGGGTATGGGAAATATCCATCTCCCAATGTTTAATGGGAAAAATTATGACTACTGGTCAATAACTATGAGAGCTTTATTTGTCTCCAAAGACTTATGGGAATTTGTTGAGGATGGCTTTGAAGAGCCAGCAAATGAAGAAGAGTTTGAAGATTTAACTCAGGCAGAAAGAGAGTTGCTGAAGAGCAATAAGAAGAAAGACCAAGGCTCTCTTCTTATTGTATCAAGCAGTGCATGAGAGTGTGTTTCCAAGGATAGCAGCAGCCAAGAGATCCACAGAAGCATGGGAAACTCTCAAGACAGCCTATCAAGGCATGGAAAAGGTGAAGACAACAAAACTTCAGCTGCTGAGGAGAGACTTTGAAACTCTTTGCATGAAAGAGTCAGATACTATTGACTCGTTCTTCACTCATGTGATTGGAATGGTCACAGAAATAAGATCACATGGAGAGACTCTTGAAGACAAGAGGATTATGGAAAAACTCTTGAGGAGTCTACCCTTAAGATTCGATGTGATTTTCACCACCATAGAGGAGACTAAGGATCTCACAAAGTTCACAGTGGATGAGCTACATGCATCACTGATGACTCATGATCAGAGATTGGGTAGGAGTGAAAAATCATCTCTGGAACATGCCTTTAAGACCCATATGTCTTTCAGAAGAGGAAGAGGGCAAAGCAGAGGAAACAAAAGAGGAGGAGGTAGAAGCCAAAACAGAGGTGGAAGGAACAGTCCAGTAAATGCTCAAGAAAGGGGCAGCAATCTAAATCAGCATCAAGGCCAAGGCAACAGCCAGCAGAGTGGTCAGCAGAATGCTCAAGGACAGAGGTATGATAAGTCCAATGTCCAATGTCACTATTGTAAAAAATATGGTCATTATGATAATGAATGTAGAAAGAAGCAGCATGATATGGGAAATAGAACTAGTGCAAATTTCACTAGAGAAAATCTCAGCAAAGATAATCTGTTTTTGGCTTGTAATATGGCTGAAGAAAAGAATGAGGATTTATGGTTTCTAGACTCCGGTTGCAGTAACCATATGACAGGAAACTTAGCAATGTTTTCTATGTTAGATGAGAGTGTGAAGTCACAAGTCACACTAGGAACTGACAACAAATTTTATGTTATGGGAAAAGGAAATGTAAATGTTTTAACAAGGAAAGGTGTAAAGAAATCCATAGCAGATGTCTATTATGTTCCAGGAATGAAGTGTAACCTCTTAAGTATTGGACAACTTGTCCAAAAGGGGTACAATGTATTTTTTGAGGATGATGTTTGTACCATCATGGACAAACCACCGAGCAAACAGTGTATTGCTGAAGTAAAAATGACAAGGAATAGGATGTTCCCTCTTAGAATGAGAGAAGATTTGAAGAATGAAGAAAAGATAGCAGCAGTGACACAAGAGGCTATCCAAAGTGAGCCAAAAGATGAAAATTGGTTGTGGCACTTGAGATTTGGACATCTCAACTTTGGAGGTCTTAATTTGTTGAACAGAAAAGGAATGGTAAGAGGTTTACCATTGATAGAGAAATCGGAAAGCCTTTGTGAAGATTGTATCTTGGGGAAACAACACAGAGAAAGTTTTCCTTCCGGGAAAAACATAAGGGCAAAGGCACCCTTAGAGATTGTCCACTCAGATTTGTGTGGACCGATGCAAACTCCATCGCTTGCTAGCAACCAATACATGTTAACATTCATAGATGATTTTACAAGAAAAACTTAGGTTTACTTTTTGAAAAATAAAAGTGAAGTGTTTGAAATTTTTTTCAATTTCAAAGCACTTGTGGAAAACCAAAGTGGGCTGCACATCAAAGTTATAAGGACTGATAGAGGAGGTGAGTATATCTCTAAATATTTTCTACGTTTTTGTAGAGAAAATGGTAATCAAAAGCAATTTACAACTAGATATACTCCACAGCAAAATGGAGTAGCCGAAAGGAAGAATAGAACCATAATGGACATGATGAGGAGTATGTTAAGGGCAAAGAATTTGCCTAATGATTATTGGGCTGAAGTTGTACATTGTGCAGCATACATTTTGAATAGGTGCCCTACAAAAGCAGTGATGAACAAAGTGTCGGAAGAGGCATGGAGTGGCACAAAGCAAAGTGTCACACATATGAAGGTTTTTGGATGTGTGGCTTATGCACACATTCCAGATCAGTTAAGGAAGAAGTTGGACAGCAAGGGGGAGAAATTTATTTTCATTGGATACAGTGAGGAATCCAAGGCTGACAGGTTATACAACCCATCCACCAAGAAGTTTATTGTGAGCAGAGATGTTCAATTCATTGAAGAAGAAGCTTGGGATGGAAGCATAGAGAAAACAGTGAATGTTAAACACTTTTTATCTCATGATGAGAATGATGATGAGTTGGCTGAAATACATCCCCAAATAGCAGAACCAACATAAGAGCAGCAAGAGACACCCTTGAGGAGAAATGAGATTTCTTCTCCAAGCACACCACAAGGAGGAAATTCAAGTGCTTCTTCAAGCATTTGTACACCTAGTGAAAGAGGTAAGAAGTTCAGAAATTTGAATGACATTTATGCACAAGAGGTAGCAAATGAAGACATCAATTCTTTGTTTGCTTTATATTGTCATGTTGATGATCCTGTTCATTTCGAAGAAGCTATTAAGGATAAGAAATGGATAGAAGCTATGGATGAGGAGATTAATGCCATAGAAAGAAACAAGACTTGGGATTTGGTTGAACTCCCAAAAGGTAAAGATGTCATTAGAGTTAAATGGGTCTACAAGACCAAGAGTAATGCTGAAGGAAAAATAGAGAGACACAAGTCAAGACTTGTCGTCAAAGGGTATAAGAAAAAGCATGGGATAGATTATGAGGAAACTTTCGCACCGGTTGCTAGAATGGAAACCGTGAGAGCAGTGCTGTCCATAGCAGCACAAAACAAGTGGAAAGTTTATCAAATGGATTTGAAGTTAGCATTCCTAAATGGAGTGTTAATGGAAGAGGTTTACATTGAACAACCTCTTGGCTATGAAAAGAGAGGCCAAGAGCACAAAGTGTGCAAGTTGAAGAAAGCTCTTTATGGGCTGAAGCAAGCACCAAGAGCATGGTACAGTAGGATAGATTCCTATCTACTGGAAAATGGATTTGAAAAGTGTGAGGGAGAACCCACCCTCTACATCAAAGAAAAGGATGGAAAAATGTTGATTGTAGTTTTATATGTTGACGATGTTATTTTCACAGGTAATGATGATTACCTTATTGAAAATTTTAAAACAGTCATGAAAGAAGAATTTGAAATGACTGACATGGGTTTGTTGAAATACTTCTTAGGAATAGAAGTAGAATAAGATGAGAATGGGATTTTTATCTCACAGGAAAAATATGTTAATGAAGTGCTGGAAAGATTTAATATGCAGGAGAGCAAAGCAGCGATCACTCCCACAGTGATGGGATTAAAACTCAGCAAAGTGGACAACAGCAAGGATTTTGAGCCTAGCTTGTATAAGAGCATAGTTGGTAGCCTCATGTATTTGACTACAACTAGGCCTGACATAACGCATGCTGTTAGCTTAATTTCCAGATTTATGGAGAAGTCAAAGGATGCACATTGGCAAGCAACGAAGAGAATTCTGAAGTATGTTAAAGGTATAAAAAGGTTTGGTATTTTATATGCTGCTTCGGAAAATTCATATTTAGTTGGATACACTGACAATGATTGGGCTGGAAGTGTAGATGATCGGAAGAGAACTTCCGATTATGTTTTTCACATGGGTTCAGGAGCCATTTCATGGGCTTCTAAAAAACAACCCATTATAACATTGTCTACAGTAGAGGCAGAATATGTGGCAACTACAACAGCAGCGTGTCAAGAAATTTGGATGAGGAGGATGTTAAGAATTTTGTGCCAAGAGCAGGTAAAAGGAACAGTGATTTTTTGTGACAATAGCTCAGCTATTGCATTATCGAAGAATTCTGTGTTTCACAAGAGAACGAAACACATTGACAAAAAGTTTCATTACATTAGAGAATTGGTAAACAATGGTGAAATTGCTTTGGAACACTACAGAACTCAGGAGTAGTTTGCAGACATTCTGACGAAGCCATTGGGGCAGAAGAGTTTTGAGTTTTTGAGGAAACGTCTGGGTATGACTGATAACCCAGCAGCTAAAAGTAAGGGGGAGTGTTGAAAATTACTTTCAGTTGTGCAAAGCACAATGAGCCACCTTCCATTTCCATCTGCAGGATATTGTACGTGAGCCGCTTGCTAAAAACAGTGAGCAGTCAACTTCAACACTGTTTTTTTTTAAACAGAGAAATTTAACAGCAAACCCGGATTTGAAATTTCACTGAGGCGGATTGGAAGATATTTCGGGTCAGACTCAGCCATCCGTAGGGCTACCCAAAATCGGACCAGGGAAAACTCATAAGGTGGATTTAATAGAAATTTCGCGTCACAATTTTGGTGACGTCAGCTGGGTTTTTTGTGACCCGAAATCGATTGCAAGAAGGTTTAATTTTTGGTTGACATCTGGTGGTCAAAGTCTTTTATATCATAGTCTGTTTTAATATTTGGTTTTAACAATCGTGCGTAAAGTCCACCTACATATATATGTTTTACATATATATCATATGCACATTTTCAAAAAGGGAGGCTGTGGGCCATAGTTGGTTTTAGATTTTGGTTTTTTAATTTATTTTTTTATTTAACATTACACCATATTTGTACATCATATGGTATAGCGGACAATGGATAATAGACTTTTGTTTTAAAGTTTTATTTTAATATAGTTTTTTTATATGTTGTAAAAGTGCTGAGGCATATAAAAAAAAAGGCCTGTGTGAAAACAGTATGGTAAGTTTTATTTTAACACACAACAGTGTAAAAATTTGAATTTCACAGCAGTGCATTCATTTTTTGAGAGACAAAGTATTTTTCCAACACACAGCAGTGAGTTGTAAATGCACAGATAAAGTGAAATTTTAGAGTGTGAGTTTTGTGTTGAACTATTTTTTGAAGCAGTCAAAGTTTCTGTGTATTCCCTCAGGTAGAGGAGATTTTGTAACCAAGTTTTTTTTTGAAGTTTAATGAAATAGTTTTTAGAGTGAAAACTCTGTTTCCAGTGAAGAAATTTTTAATATTTTCTCTGTGTTGAAGAGGAGAGTTTTATTCTCCATTGTTGTTCTGAAATTCTAAATATTTCAACAGTATACTTAATTATGGTAAGGATAAAACTCACCCTAGTTTGGGTGGAAACCCTCTCTAGATGGTCCAACCTCCCTGCGAAGACCTTGTCGAACACTTGAGATTGACTGACTTTTATGGTAATAAGTGTATATCACTTTTAGAATAAATTTTATGGATTAATGGAAATACAACGATATCCGCAAGATGGAGGATGTTGAGCTAACCTGAGTGAAAGTCAATTCGTGTGAGTGAGGTGAGGCGGCCTGTGGATCCCACCATGACAATTGAACACCTGAAAGCTCCACCGACCAAACCTGCGCTTATTTGGTGGTTTTCCATATTCATTTATTGTTCGAGGAGATATGAATCCTAGCTAAACCGATCATCTAGGCCTCAGTGGATGTCGTAAATGTCCCTAATAATGGTGTGTTGAAAGTGTAAATGGATCCTAAAATACGAGGCGACTTGATAATAATCATTCCATCCTTCCCTGGAAAGAGGCACCCTAAGTGAGCTGGTGATCCCCTGATAACTTCTTGTTGGGCTTAAATCTATGAACCTGACCTTCAGCTAGTCTGTGAAATACCCTTACGTGAGATTCATAGTTTCTTGATCTGACTAGATTTATTATATGGCACCTAACACAATGTAGCGTACTAAAGGATTGTCTTTATCAATATCTGTCACTGATATCATAAGGCCTCATTTTGATTGAAATCCAGGCCGTGGGTATGGAAATAACCACAAAAAACAAAGTGTTTCTTAATAAATTCTCTATCGCCCCCTCACCGTCTTCCACTCAATATCCTGCTTGCCTGTTAGTCATTATTTACCTGATACATTTTATAATGGAAATATTTAAAATCTAGAGAACTGTACCTCGACATAATCTCCTCTCCTCATGGTGCAGCCTCTGAAGGACACAAGTAAATGAGTTGATTAAATGAGCCTAAAAGATGGTTTACGTAATGGTTTACTAGTCAAATGAGTTGATTAAATGAGCCTGAAATATGGTTGACGCGATGGTTTACTGGTTTAAGTGAGCTTACATCTTAGAGCACATGTAAGGTGAGACTCGACATTCATGCGGCCGCATGAGGTCCTATATATATTAATTTTCATATTATTTTATTTAATATTTTTTTATATAACTTATAATTATTCTCTCTTTCTTTTTATTACCATGTAACTATGAAGGTAAATCTATAATATTTATGACTTTTCCTCTAACTTTCATTTGATCATGGATTGAAAATTATATTGTGAATGAAGTATCTTATAGTTCTAGTGATGAATACACGAAATTAATTTCAAAGAAAACAATAGAGGTACCTTTGTATACAATTCATTCTGGTTGCAGAAGTAGAAGTTTGATTCATGATGTTATTTCTTTTATGAGTCATCCATGGATTATTAATACAAATTTGAGATTTGTGAGGTTGGATTTGATATGAAAAACCTTTGTGTACTCTTGAATCAACAATACTACCCTCTGATTTATCAAGTTATCATTTATACACCTTTTGTATTTCGAGAAATACCTGTTTACATTATAGAGTCTATTGGAAATCAAGTTTTTTGCAACCACTGCTTAAACTGATACTCACAATATTCTTAAGCCATGCTGGTTAAATCTCCCAAACCTCACACAAAAGGAATCTTTATGAATTTTTTCTCTGATGGTAATGTTTTTTACATGGTTTTTCATTCTCAGTTTTATCTGGTCCACGTGTTTCACCCCTAACACATCAAAACAATTGTATTTAGCTAGCAATCTATGTGGGATAAACAAATTATTCTATTTAATGCAAAATTTTAATCATGGTTTAGAATAGTGGACCAGAGAATTTTTCTTCACTTTGTATCCAAATTAAGTAAACCAATAAGAATTCCATGAAAATATTTTTGTGGGCCAAATTTAAATCTAACAAAAATGATAATTTCCGTTCATTTAGCTAGAAAACAATTTTTTATAAAAATTTCATGTACACATTGAATCTGGTTACTACCTCTAGGCTTTAGTTGTACATGGATTTTTTTTTTTGTCAATTCTTAGCTTTTGGGTACAATTTCTTATACTTTGCCTTTTTGGCATCTTTCCAAGGACTACAAGGCATGGACTTACAACAGAATAACATAAATGAATAATTACGAAAAAAAAATGTATATGGCACAAGAAAAGCAGTCGATCTCTTAGTGACTGGGCCCAAGGTCCCCAGAAGTCATTGCTGAAAGACACTCAGAATGTGATTACGAATGAAGCTCTGTCTTTTTCATTGAATTCAATAATAAAGATACATCCTCACCACAATTTAATTACTCTGTCTCAAGAATGCTTGTCAAAATATAGATTAAATCTTCCGGGTTAAAAGTATTGTTCTATTTCACATATCATTTTAATATAATATAAAAGGAAAAAAAATGGATGAGAGCGAATCCTTGGGATCTCATCCTAAGGATCAGGAGATCTTAAGGATTTCACAACTGTAAATCATATTGCTTTATAAAATAAAATCAATCGTCTTAGTCTTCCACTGGCCTGTATGAGCAATACATGGCCTTCTTTTCCTCTCTTGGCCCTTGTTGTCCCATCAATTGAACAACTGTTGTTCGATTTAGATTCATGCACACAAAAAGCAAGCAGAAGTTAGTTTTCATGCCAAAATCACACAATTTGTGGATGATTGGTATGTTCCATTTTTCAGAATATTTTCTTCTAAATTTATTCCAAAAATGAAGATAATTACATGAAGGTCAATGATAAATCAAACTAATATGGAGATAAAACAAATATTTTCCATGGCCTAACACCTACTTCAAAAATTCAATCCATGCTTGAAACTAGGGCCTAAGGAGTCTTTCCCAATAGAGAAACTGGTGGAGAAAATAGAGTGAGGATCATCAGTCCCTCATCCCTTCCACATTTCCATGGCCTTACTTCTTATGATCCTGACACTTTCATGTTCAAGTTTGTTGTTTTCGGCAGCACTTACAACTATGCCTCAGATTAACAAAATCTAAAATTCTTCCCATCCACCCTCAACGATGCAACCTTGTGTTGGTTCATGGGTTTTCCTGGGAAAAATGTTACTACCTCGACACAGATGCAAGTGTACTTCAAAATAATATATAGAGACTAATATAGGTCCAGGGTGAAAATGTGAAGTTGGGAAACACTTTTTGCCCTTTTTTGACGTTGAAAATTGTAATTTTCTATGTTTTTCAACTTCAACTCCACTAAACTCATATTTTTATCGCAAATTATGCTTTGACATAAAAACAAGAATTGTAGAGAATTGTCTTACCTCCATACCGATATTTAAAAAAAAAAAAATTATTGACATATAGAGGGGTAAATTTGTTATTTACTAACTACATATACTTGAAATTTTCAGGCAAACATAAATAGTCACTTTATTATCCTTAACTTTTTTTAGGGAAGGTTATTCATTTTTTGGAAAAAAACCATAGCATCATAATCTACATATATTGCACTAGTGCACAGACTATTTTTTGGTAATTTTCGGATCAAATCACTATTTTTTATTATTTTTTGAAATGGACGAAGACAAAAAAACGGTGATGTTTCAGTACATTTTATTATCCTTTGATTTTCTTTTCAATGTGATCGTCAATAAGAAAAATGAGAGTACCCTTTTGAAGTAAACAGGGAGAGGAAGTGCACTATGATTTTTTTAAATTTTTTGGTGTCCTCGTTTGAAAGTTATTGAATTTTCATTCAGTTCAATTTTTCGAACAATGAAATTCCATAGTGACATAGTTTAGTAAAAAATTAATAAAAAATTGAATTTTTTAATGAAACTCCATAAATCTCACATCATCAAAAACTAGATTTAGAGACGAATCTAATGGTAGTTGGTCCTACATATAACATTTTGTTTTTGTAGGTGTTCTGTCTCTCCAAAGTTGCAGGTTTCTCAAAACTGCAGAGTTTTTTGAGTTTTTTGTTGACCAGAAACTCTCGGCCGAGAAAAACTCTTGGCCGAGAAATTTTTAAAACTCTCGGCCGAGAGTTTTAAACCAATTTATGCGCGGGAAAAATCCCGCCCAAAAGTTTTAAAAACTCTCGGCCGAGAGTTTGCGGCTGAGAGTTTGCGCAATAAAACTCTCGGACGAGAGTTTTATTGCACAAACTCTCCGCCGAGAGTTTTTCTAACTCTCGGCCGAGAGTTTGCGGCCGAGAGTTTTGTGACACAACTCTCGGCCGAGATTTTTCAAAACTCTCGTCCGAGAAAATACGAAATATTTAAAATCTCTCGGACGAGAGTTTTGAAAACTCTCGGCCGAGAAATTTAGTTGACTTTTTTTCTCGGCCGAGAGATTAAAAAATTCTCCCGAATTCTATCTCGTGCCAAAAGGTGTTTCCCAACTTCGCCTTTTCGCCCTCCAAAGAGACCAAATAAGATATATTTAGGATTACTCTAGGACTTGATGAATCCTGGGAGGACTAAGAAGAAATATTCCTGCTAAACTATAAAAGAGGAAACTGCACCCTTGATCCTGGATCACTGAAATTGGTACCTCTCCGAGGGATCAAGGAAGAGGTGATATAAACCCTTAAATTCTTTCTAGAGGAGACATATACCAAATATCTTAGGAGGACATTAAAACTATCATTAGAAACCACTCTAGGGCAACTAGGAAGATATGTAGAGCTAGCCAAAGCATGATCAACACCCCTTCCACTTCCACCTTCATCAAGCATGAGATTGTAAATATGTTGGACAACTTCAGAAGTGAGATGTTGCAAACCTTTTATTTGAAAATGGACATAATGCAGATCAAGATGAAGCATGAAGAAGCAGAGAGGGCCTTGGCTATATTTTCCCCCATATGTACTAGAAAAAAACCTCGAAATGAATGTCCACTAAATTTCATATAGGTTTTCTTAGCATGTGAAGAGAATCATGGCATATATAAGTGTCCCTCCTTACTTGGTCTCAAAGTTGTATATCAATGTGTGGAAGGACTAGAGTAACTCTATTTCATAAATCATAGAATTCCTCAAGGGCCTCAGTCATATCTGTGGGGCAAGGAAGGTGCACCTTACTCCTACTACCATACAAACTAGAATGCCCATATGAAGTATCGGTACAAATCCACTCCTCCATCATGGACTACACCTCATACTTGGCCTTATACCCCTCCATATAACCCTCATCTTGTAAAATAACCCTTCCAGTAGTATGTTCCTAAACCAACTCAATGGAGGAACCCATCAGAAGGGTGGAGACCCCAACACAGTCAACTACCTGCTTTATTGCCTCCACCCCAACCTAAAATTCATATCACTCATTCTGTTACACCTAAGTTGCCTCGAATGTCTGCCCAACCCAATATGAACCTGAAAAATAAGCAGGTACAATAGGTTTATAGTGGGGAAACATCCTATCTAGATTATGTTGTGGAGATACATGAAATTAACCTCAGATCTATAAGAGTAATTCCAGAAAATCATCCTCCATATCCACCTAGAGAGGTTGAGGAGGAAAAGGAAGAGAGAAACCCTGAAACCAATCAACCTCCTTTTCTTGAGCACATGATCCACCCTTGTCAACACACCCCAGAAGATAGTGAACTCGTGGGAGAATTGAAAACCTATGTGTGAAAATACCCCATATCAAGGTCATTAAGGATTTCCCTATTTACAATAGGCTCATCAAAGAAAAATTATTTAAAAAGGCTGGGAGAAAGAAGAAAGACACCCCATCATAAAATTTGTGGCACAGTTGCGCAAATTAACGTTGGGAAGGGTGACCTTCTCAAAGTATATGGAAAGTGGAAGTCCAGTAGTATATTTACACATCGATGGTGTCATATTCCCCCACACTTTTATTGATCTTGGGGTTGCCATCAATGCGATGACCAGGGAGACTATGATTAAACCCAACCTCCAAGGAGCCTTGAGAAATACCACCACCATTCCACAACTTGCAGACAGATCCACAGTAGCTCCAGAAGAAATTGTTGACGATGTTATGTTCTCGATTGACTCTTGGGATTACCACACAGATTTCCTGGTCCTCCAGCCAAAAACCAAGTATAGTGGATATACTCTCATTTTAGGAAGACCTTGGTCGGCCAATGTTGATGATTATAGTAGTTGTAGGATCGACAACATGACTCTTAAGAATGGGCCTTTTCCAAATAGTTGGTATTATATCCTCCTGCCAAGAAATCCATTGACCATTACAAACCCTTCTTGTTGGAGGATGAAGAAGAAGAGGATTGAAGTGTATAGTACCACACCTTACCCCATTTGTACCATAGATACTATTCTTAGAGGGGGGGAACCCGATGAGGATGATCTCATTGAACACATCATTCAAATCCATCCCCCCACTTCCATTCTACTCAATGACCTAGTGAGAGAAGATGAAAGCCACCCTTGGATTGAACTTAACTCATTTGAATTAACCTCTAAAACCACCAAGTATATAGAATTTGGGCCATATAAATCACTAAATATTAACTCATCCCTCTCGGCCAAAGAATAAGTGCAATTGTGCCAACTCCTGAAGGAAAACTTAGATTCTTTTTCTTGGGACTACAAGGAGATGAAAGGGGTGACTCCCTCAGTGTGCACACATCATATATATATTAAAGAGGGATGCAAGCTTGTGTGCCAACCCAAAACGAGGATGAACCCAACCTTAAAATACATAGTGAAGGATGAACTACAAAATTTTCTAGATGCAGGTTTCATCTACCCCATATATGACACTGAGTGGATGTTTCCTCTTATTCTAGTCCCAAAGAAAAATGGGAAGTCACGAATCTGTGTTGACTACCTAGAACTAAATAAAACCACTAAAAAGGACCATTTCCATTTTCCCTTCATTGATCAAGTCCTGTATGGTCTTGCAGGGAAAGAATTTTTTCTCTTTCTTGGATGGACTCAGTGGGTATAACCATATTCAGATCAGCAGTGAGTACTAGGACAAGACCGCTTTCACATGTCCCTGGGAGCCTTCACCTACAGAGTCCTTCCTTTTAGCCCATGCAATGCCCCTACTACTTTCTAGAGAGTAGTCCTGAGCATTTTTTCTGAACTAGTCCATGATTTGGTGGAGATCTACATGGATGATTTCAGACCTTGGATGATTTCACACCTTATGGGTATGACTTGCAGGAGGCTCTCTTCAATCTAGGAAAAATTTTGAGGAAGTGCATTGAAATGCATCTTTGCCTAATTCTTGAAAAGTGTGAACTTCTAAAAAGGGCAGGGATAGTCCTAGACCATTCAATATCACAAGTAGGAATACAGGTAGACACAGACAAAATCACCATAAAAAAAAGGTGCCTCTTCCTCAAAAGCAGCGAGATGTCAGAAGTTTCATAGGTTTGGCTGGCTACTATACGAGGTTCATTAAGGACCTGAGCACAGTGGCTTTAACATTATTTTTATTTTTGACCAAATATTTCAAGTATTTTTGGTCTATTCTTTGTTAGGAGGCTTTTTATCTCATCAATGAAAACCTAACCACTTGCCCTCTTCTTCGAGGTCTTAATTGGGATTTTCCCTTACACATTCATACAAATGCATCAGATAAAGTTGTGGGGGCAGCCCTATGGAAATTGGAAGATAAATTACCCTATGCCATTTATTTCATTATAAGGAATTTGTCCAAATCTGAACTTAACTATTATTAGTGTGAATTCTAATCACAAGTGTATGAAAAAAGCTCACTTTATCTATGCATAACAAACAGCCTTAACATCAAATATGGCTGCCAATTTCCTTAGATCTATAGTTAGTTGATCAAAATAAATCCTAAAGAATCTTGATCTATGCATTTAAAGACATTAAACAAAAAATAAAAGCAAGAGTTGCTCCATGCATCCAATAGACAAGACAAGAATATTTTTAAATAATTTTGTATTTATGACACCTGTGAAGGGAACATAGAAAGATGTTACGAGTCCCCCTAAATGGGATGGTTTTTTGTATCTCCTTGGCACTTCAGATCTAAGATCTCTCTCTCCTGATGGGGTAGAAAACCCAAACAAAAATGGAACTCAAAGGGAGCTCACAAGAAAAAAGATAGAAAAATATGACAATGATGGAGGATCAAAGTCAAACCAAAAGTATAGATCCAGAGTGATCTTTAGGAAACAAAAGGTAGTGAATGAATGGAAAAACCCTTCTATTTATAACAAAATATTGAGTTCGTCTAGGTATTTGTGCATAATTAAAATATTATTAACCAAATCTAGATCCAAATTTTATGGAATATTTTATTTTTTTTGTTGGAGGGAAAAAAATTAAATTTGGTCAAATCCCTTTATTTGTAAATAATAAATAAATAAATGATTTATTTATTATTTTAAGAATATGGTTGAATAATAACTAAAAAATAGTGATTTTTTCAAATATTTATAAATGATTTAGTCAAATTTAACAAGTAATATTATTTAAATAATGTTTTAAATAATTTTTTTGAGAAAATAGTAAGATAAATAGTGATTTATGGGACTAATTTTCTTCTTTTTGGTTAAATATGACTAGGAATATTAATTAAATTATGGTTTAATTAATTATCCCTTGAGGAAAACCAAAAAAAAAGGGATTTATTCAATATTTCCTCATGGGGTTTCCTGTTTAGACCATAAACAAGTTAAAAAATTGTAGATTAATAAGTTATTTTTCATATTGAAAGAAATTTTACTAGGGTAAAATTGGTCTTACATGGCGTGCCTTGGTCCATCTAATAGTAATAGGTTAGATGAACAAAAATTGGTGTAACGGATTGCCCCCCAGCATGCGAGCATTAGGAGCTAATCGTATGACCGAAGTACGTTGTAAGAACTCAATCACTAGACACCAAAGGGGGAGTTAGTGAGAGAGAAATAAGAGGTAGAATAAAGCATGAGAGGACAAGACCCTAAGGAGGTGAGAATCACAGGTGTGACAAGTCTCTTTTATGAGTAAGTACCTGTTCTACATGATGCGGGGGAGGCATACCTATGCTCGCCGAGATAACAAAGTACAAATAATAATGCGTCCAGTAAACAAGGAACTTAACTATATAATACATGATGGCATAAACATGGGCCAGATAAAAACATGAAAATGGATCCCACATACATACTGTGCCTGGGACAATAGCCAGGACTTATCCAATAATATCTGAGTACATGAGATATAAGTACAATGAAACAGGCCCTATAAAATAGGAAAGGGCTCTGAAAATCTGAATTATACATGAAAACTAAAAGGACACTGTGAGCGGCTAAGGCCAAAACCATCAAATATATGGAGCTACATCCAAGGCTGCAGTAGAGAAGGCATCTAGGTATATGGGGGGCTACCTAAAGGGCCACCCCCTCATGAGGTTTGAAACATCTCACACACACCCAGGAATCATCGGTACAATCTGCTGCATCACTGAACCATCAAGTATACAGATCTCGATCATGTCATAAGGAACTAGAGCTGAGAAACAATTGAGTCAAAGGGAAATAGAGTCCCTTTGCCTGATCTGAGGCTCCGAACAAGAGTGGAAGCTGGAACCAAGGTACACCTCCCTCTAGACATGTCTTCTTGAATGAATAAGCTAATGATGACAGAAGGAGGTCTGCCATAGGTGAGGCAATAAAGGATCCTAAACTAATGCACGAAGATAAAATAGTAGAGCGACTGATAGAATGACACCAAGGGTAATGGAGGAATGGGAGGTACTGAGTAGCGGGCTGACGACTTCCCTTGTTAGAGAATAAAGGGAATGAATTAGTTGACAGCTACTGACTCGACACCGGAAGGGATAGGGAACAGTATGACTGGAGGCCAAAATGTGCAACACAAGTGGGGGACAAATCAATGAAGGATGGAGGACTATAGTGGGATAAAGTAACTTAGGATAAACTCCATGGATGTGATGATGACTCAACTTAGATGCTCTAACAAGGGTGACTCGATGATGCTGCCACATAGAACAAGCCCGGTGGGGAACATAAAAACATGAGTACAAGATGGTTACTCACGATGAAAATTGACACGAGCATGGACAAGTATGAAGGAAAATTAGTGCCCCAAGTACAAGTGTTGCAAGTGAAGAAATTTGATTTTGAGGAGCGGTGAAGTGACCCTTCTTGGAAAAAATGTGTCCGGGTGAAGTATCAAAGCACAAAAAACAAAAGCTGCCTACCTACATGAAATAAAACATATATTTCAGGAGGGAAATGCTAAGGGTAGTATATCTTAATATAGAGTGTATTACGAGGATTATGGAGAGGGAGGCCTTCGAAATCCTCTAGGAGGTATGCCCCTTTACCCAAATCCTTATTGTGTAAGGGCCTAGAAATAATCAGTCAAACTTCACATGCCCAAGTACATCATGAACCTCGTCATACACTAGAACAAGATCACCTTCATGAAAAGTATGAGGGTGGACATTTCGGTCATATTGATCTTTGGTGCATTTCTTAGCTACTTTGGTGGTTTGGAATGCAGCACAATGGTCTTCAGAAGCATGCTCAAGCATGATAAGTCATTCTTCTAAAGGTTTGGTTTTAGGGAGAAGATCGATGGCTACATGAAGGGAAGGGATTTCACACTCAATCAGTAGGACTGCCTCCTCGACAAAAGCAAGGTGGAAAGGAGTAAACCCGGTGGCGCTTTTAACAAAAGTTCTATAGGCCCATAAAGCATGAAAGAGAATAAGGTTCCAGTTGGTTTTGTGCTTATTCAACATCCACTGAAGCATGGTTTTAAGGATTTTATTGACCTCTTTACTTTGGCCATTACCTTGAGGGTAATAGGAGGATTTATATTGGTGCTCAAAGCCCAAAAGAGAGGATAGCTCATGCCAGATCTCATCTTCAAAATATCAACCATGGTTAGAGAACAATTATTTCATAACTCTGAATCGAGCGATAACATGGTTAAAGAAAAATAAGGTTGCGGTAGTTTTTGTGTTATTGAACATTGGCATGGCCTCAACCCATTTTGTGAAATATTAAACCACCGCGGTGATATAGTTGTGGTTACTAGTAGATGGAGGTCGACACTCAATAAAGTCTATGGCCCACTTACAGAAGGGACTAGCTGAGATGACGAGATGGAGGGGGTCTGAAGGACCTCGCGCCTTTGGGGAGAAATTTTGGCAATTGGAACAATGTTTGACTGCTTCAATGCAATCACCGAAGAGATAAGGCCAAAAGTACCCAGCATGCATGATTTTCTGGGCAGTAGTGAGACCGGAAAGGTGACCACCACAAGCGCCCCTATGGTAGGAATTAAGGACTTGCTCAACTTCAGCGTGCATGAGACAACGATGAAGGACAATATCTACACCATGATGATAAAGGTTGTGACTAATGAGAAGTTAGCGAGGGGCCTGGTATCAGATACATCTTCGAGCATCATGATGAAGATGGAGGGAGAAATTTTGGGTTCGCAAATAAGTGAGGATGTCACCATACCAAGGATCATCTGAAGTAATGGAAAATAAATGTTCATTGGGAAAATCATCATTAATTGGAGGATCCAGCGTATTGGTAGGTAATTTAGAAATGAGTTCAATGAGGGCTAACCCTTTCTTACTCTATGGTGTGACAAATTAAAGATCGAATTCCTGGAGGATAACGATTCAATGGGCATACTTCCCATTGATGATCTGACTGCTCAATAGGAAGGCCATAGTGTTGGAATTAGTCATGACCTTGGTGGAAAACATGAAGATATAATGACAAACGTTTTGGACCGAGAACACATCAACCAACACTAATTTCTGTTCATGTGAGTAGGACACGGGGGGTCCTGCTAGGTTGTTACTGAAATAATAGTTAAAATGCTTGATTTCTTTGTCATATTCCTAAATAAGGACCCCAATGAATAAATGGGTGGAGGTTGAGATGTACAAGATGAAATCCCTATCAAAGTCAAGGGGACGAATCAAGGGAGCGGAGGTGAGAGCATGTTTTAGGGCATCAAAAGACCCTTGAGCATAGTCATCCAAAACAAATGAAATGTTAGATTTGAGGAGTCTAGGGAACCCATGTGTGGTGGTGTCATAGTCAGGTACAAACCAACGAATAAAATTAGCTTTTCCTTCGAGGCTTTGTAACTGGCATAAGGTATGAGGAATAGGAAGCCGAATAATTGCTTCAACTTTCAAGGGGTCAAGTGTTATACCATATTTAGACACAATTAAGCCTAAAATAAGGTTGGAAAGAACAAAAAAGACACACTTTAGTGGGTTCAGGTAGATATTATACTTGCGACATCAAAGGAAGACGATATGCAAATCATGAAGGTGTTGTGCCCGTTGTTTAGAATGTGCAGTGAGGTCGTCTAGATAAACAAGGATAATATGAGCCAGCTCACGAAAACATTATGACATGGCTCGTTGAAAAGTGGCTCTGGCATTCTTAAGGCCGAACGACATGACCTTGTAAGCGAAGGTTCCCACGGACTAATGAATGTAGTCTTAAGCTGATTAGCATGGCAGATAACAATATGGTTGTATCTAGAGAAATCATCCATGAAGGATAGAACCTCGTGCCCCACACACATCAATGATTTGTTCAACGAATGGTGTGGGGAAGATGTCTTTGGGACAAGATTTATTCAGGTCATGAAATTTAATGCAAACATGGATGGTGCCTTGTTTCTTTAGAATGGGAACCGGATTGGACATGCAACTGGTGTATTCAATGGGATAGATAAAACTAGCCTACTTTAGCTTATCGATTTCAGATTTCACAACCTCTCATCTGGAAGGATTAATGGGTCTCAACTTTTGACAAACATGATTGGCATCAGGCCATGTGATATGGTGTTCGAAAATGGTGGGATCAAGTCAAGGCATTTCCGAATAGGACCAGGAGAAAACATCTTGACATTCCTTGAATAAATTGGTGTAAGCCTCAATTTCTTCTCGGGTGCATTGGGCACCCAAGGTAATGTTTTCTTCTACCCCTATTTTGTCATAAATTTTAATTTGATGGTAGGAGAGATATTGGCCATATTTCCTTCTTCAAAAACATCGGGTGTAGGGATGGGATTTCCAAACCAATCGAATTCATCGGGAATGAAGTCTTTTTTTTCCACAACATACTGGTCATGAGACTGATGTGGGAGGAAGTACACAGGATGGTGCATATCATCCCATGGAAATTCAGGGGCGATAATCACTTCCATAATGTCTTCATCATAATCGAAGATGCGGTGACTAGTGGAAGGGAGACCACATGACACGGTAGAACTACTTCACTCATCATCATGAGAAGAAAGGTTTACATGCACATCATCATAGGGGGTGATGCAAGAGTAAGAAGATAAGGGATCTGCTGATGTTGAGCCCAGGGTGATCGCTGAAGGGAGGTCAGGCGAAACATAAGGGGAAGTCCTAAAGGGGTCTTCCAGTGTAGATCTCATAGATGATGATAGGTAGAAAATGGTGGTTGAAGGCTCCGTCATCTCGACATCAGGAGGGGGAATGTCAATGTGAGTAGGCAAGACCTCTAATTTTGCTGAAGAAAAACTCACAAACAAGGGAGAGGTGGACTTGTTGCGCTTGGCCTCGAATTGGTACACCACTTCTAAAGAGGCATGGTATTCAGAGAGGTGGGTATAGTGGCCATGGAAATCACACAAAGAACAAGGATGATTTGTGCAGAAATACTTGAGTTTCAGGACTAAATTGGATATAGTGACATAAACATCTAGGATATCAGACTCTGGAAATGCTTCATTGACCATGGGTTTGAGTCGAGGAAATTCAAGACATGTATGTGTGGCATGACCGAAAACATCACAAAAAGCACACCGAGTGGTACGCTTTGGAGGCTAAGGGGCAGCATGGGTTGTCTGGGAAGCCTTGTCTTTAGGTTCCTTCTTGTGGGCTTTGTTCCCTTACCTGAAGCTTTCGCAATAGGAGTAGGTTCCTGTTGAGGTGGCTGAGGCACGAAAGCAAAGGGAGGGGTTGTGGCGACCAATTGGATTGGGGTCAAAATAGTATAAGTTTTGGCCTTACTAGGCAGAATATAGGTTAGGGGATCAATGAAATATATTGGGATCCCCAGGGTCATATTAGGAAGAGATCAGGTAGCCATAACAAGTACAAACAATATTCGAGGAGGGGGAGCTAGAAACGGTATCTGACTGTAGATATAATGGCTAGGTGGGACAACTCCAAGATGGTTAATGCCTGGAGGAACCATTCCAGGAGGGTAGATAGGCTCATGGATACCAGCTGGAGATGAGGGGCCTTGATGAGGGGGTCCTGAAGGATTATTCGAGGTGCTAGGAGTAGGTTGCAGAGGGCGGGGCTGCTGACTAGTCGAACCAGTCTGTTTGAGGTTGAAACGAGATGATTGCATCATGCAAACATTCGACAAGATGGGATCATAGATAGGAGGAGGAAGACTATGGAATGAACCAAGCAAAGAGGATTCCTTGTAGACTCTAGGTGAGACACTTTTCAGAGGTTCGACTATTTTTTTATTAGCCACCAAAGAGATGGACTTAGGGGAGGTCTAAGACTTCAGTTCGTAATATGTCAACTGAGCGATGATGACAATATTTCCATTGTGGGGAAAGAATATCTTACAGTGAACCACAGATGTGATACTAGACATCGCATAAGTGTAGCTACGACCCAATAGAATGTTTTAATATAAGGGGGAATAAATGACTTCTACGTCAACAAAAACAGTCTTGCCCGCAAGATTAATAGGACAATTGATAGTGGAAGGGGATAACTTAGGAGATTCGAGTTTATTCCAAATTGAAGCAAACATCACACAGGTGGATGCATACTCGTTAATGATACAATGGGAGACGTTAGCATTCCAGATCTTGACAGGGATTTGGAAGGCGACAGAGGCAGGAAGGGGGGGATGTTCTGACCAGTCAACATCGAAGACAATCAAATGATTATCTGAAGGATCCACAGGTCCCATGGAATTTTGTAGAGATTTTCATTGTGAAGGTCACGAATGGAGGATTTCCAGCATTGACATGGTAGCAAGGGATTGTGCCAAGTCATCTACTATACTACCTTGCGGACCTTGGTATGAACCTTTGCCTTGCGTTGAGGGATCATTAAAGGACCATTGGGTTTCGAAAGAGGTTCTGTGGGACCTGAAGAAGGGGACTTAGGGGCAGACGTAATGGGGGTCTTATTGTACTGACGAGACAAAGTCTGAAGGTTGAGGTCAATGATAATGGGTTGGTCAGAGTTCATCATGAGAATCTGGTAATCAGAGGTACCAGATGGTGGAGGTTGGGTGGCCGCCTGACTTTCAGGGGTTTGGGTAGCCACTAATCCTTGTTGGGAAAAAGGATTAGTAAACAAATCTAGTTGGATAGGGGTAGCATTGGGAGGAACCAAAGAGGAGGCTTGCTATCCTCAGGATGCTACTTGATCTTCCCACATTTGACACATCTGAGGTAACAAAGGAAAATTGTGGGTGTAGTAACCATAAACACCACAACAACAATAAGGTTTGTTCGTATGAACAATTCTATCCTACTTGGGCTAAGTGCCCTGTTTTTGGGTTGCTATGTTAGGTGCATTCCCATGGGGATTGTTTCCTAGGGTAGATTTATTTTGGTTTATTTTCTCGTTATTTTTGGAAGTAGGAGGATTAGTCGCACCATGTTGTGCATACATCTAACCCTAGGGGGTTTGTGGCCGTTGTTGCGGGGGTTGAGAAGGCAAGGGAGGATGAGGTGCTAATGATGGAGGAGCTGGAGCACCAGGCTGTTGATACAGATAATAAGGAGGTTGAGCAACATTAGGGTAAACAGGTTCGAAAAAAGGAGGAGGCATGTAGTATCCTGGATACATGCTACTAGGAGGGGGAGAGGTGTTGGAGGAGCTGGCCCCTCCATGATGGAAACCATAACCCATGGGAGGATCAGTGTATGGATGAGAAAGCGCTCCAATGATACTGTCGGCAGCATGGGATGCCCTAGGTGCATTGACACCACTAGGTATAGGGAGATTAGGTAAGACGGTATAAACATAACCAGACTGTGCGTAGACAGGTCATATTTCAACACAATATCGAGGGCAGCTTCTTCGGTCTGAGGGAAGTGAGATGTGACATATTTTCTAATGGAATGCAAAAGGGATCTGAGAAACTAGTCAATGTAGATACAATATTCGAAGGTAGGGGCTCGACATAGGCTCTTTCTTCTCCGCCATTCTTGGACATGATCAGATAGGCAGGTCGCAGATGATTGATGAAAAGAAGTCAAGATTATGGTACCATTGTCATAGCGAAGGGGAAGCTGCAAGTAAGACAAAAAATCCTTGGCAAGGGTTGCAAAAGTAGTATGAGAGGTGGAGGCCTGGTCGACATACCACTTGGAAGCTTTTCTAGTAAGTGTACACTAGAAAAATTGAAGACGGACAAAGTCATCGGTGATGGAGTTAGACGAACACCACATGTGGAAAGAACAAACATGGTTGGTAGGATCCTCTCAAGCAAGACCTTCAAACTTGGGGATGTCTAAAGGGAGCTTGGTTGGCATAGCAGACCAACCAAGATCCTGGTGTATGTGGTCATTAATCAACTAGATCAAATTGGGAAGACTGAGTCTTTCCATTTAAGGAAGAAAGGGAGCAGATGGTATAGTTCCTGTTGTAGCCCCACTAGTAGTATTCCCAGAATTAGGGTTGGAGCTACCACCATCATTGGCTCCTGAACCAGACATGGTGATGGTGGCAGGAGGAGAGCCAGGGGTAGAAACAGAAGGGGAACCCGATGAACCAGAAGCAGAGTTGGAATGGGGAATCGGTGGAGGACGAACTCGAACCCTACGTGGAGGAGTAAGTCTTCCTACTGGAAACTAAGGATGAAGGCCTAGGAGTCTCCGGGATAAATGCCTTCGAGGTGCAATGATGGAAAATAGACACAGATCATAGAAGGAAGAGAGACCAACAAGGGCAAGGAGGTGCTGGCTCAAAATATTACAATGTTGAAACAAAGGAAGGGAGGTGCAGGGTCAATTGATTACAATGTTATAGTCTTGGCCTCGCAGTGTAACACAGGTGCTCTTCACTTAGGGTGTGCATGTATGTGATAAGTGTGTTAATTTTAATTAAGCCCAGACGTTTATAGAGAAGGAAAAATTTTGTATAGTTGTAAACAAATCTGAAAATGACAGTAAATTAAACTAAATATGACGGAAAATAAACAGCTAAAGATGCATCAATTTAAACCAAAGGATGAGGACCTCCCAAAAACTAGTCTATGGGTGGGAAAAATCTAGTCAAAACACAAAAAATGGCCAATGGATCTAAATTCGAGAGGGACGGGATATAAAGGTCAGATTTGCTAGAAATAGGTGCAGAAAATGGCAAAGAACCAGAGGGAAAAGGGTTGAAAATATGGTAGCCAAAGGCTACAACCTGAAGGGAAAGGAGGGGACCCTAAAGGAGGACCAAACAAAAGTGAAAAGAGGTGTTTTGGATGGATGAATAACCAATCTGAAATGGATCTAAAAGTATAGGATCAGATCTGAAATATGGTTGAACACACTGAAATCTCAAACGACCTACTTAAGCTAAACTCCTTCTCAAAAGGTGGAAGTGTATTGAAGCCCTAAGGGGCTTGGTTTCTACTTTGACGAGTAAAACAGAGAAAGTACAGGTCCAATATGGGTGGAGAGGGATGTTAAACAACCCTGAACAATAGCCTAGACAAACCCAGAAAAACACAAAAAAATTCCCGTAAAAATTCAAGTGGTAGTTTCTGACTTGTTTTCAGCAGAGGACGTAGGTTTGAGGCTATTTTCTATGCCCTCAAGGTTGAGGTCGTAGGTTTTGGCCCAAAAAGTGCGACCTGCACTTTCAGTCACATTAGGAGTAGGTTTCAAAAAAAAGCTTCGTCTCAGCTGCGGCTGATACCTGTCACCTGCACAATAGGCCCAGAAACACAGAGAAGTTAGAATTTTTACTGCTTTAGGGTTTTAAAGCTTAAAAACAACATCAGGAAAAGAAAACAAGAAGCTAAAGAAAAACCTTAGGGGTTGAAGCAGCTGGTCATGTAGGGATCTGAAAAACGACAATGGTCATAATTATAAAACTGTGTGGAGTAGCCAGTTGTTAGTGTGCGTTCTAATTGCAAGCGTACGAAAAAAACTCACTTTATTTGTGCATAACAAACAACCCTAACATCAAAGATGGTTGTCAATATCCTTAGATCTGCAGTTATTTGATCAAAATAAATGCTACAAAATCCAGATCTATGAAGTTAAAGACATTAAACATCAAATAAAATCAAGAGTTTCTCCATGCATCCAATATACAAGACAAGAATATTTTTAAAGAATTTTGTATTTATGACACCTAGGAAGGGAACATATAAAGATGTTAGTAGTCACCCTCAATGGGATGGGTTCTTGTATGTCCTCAATGCTTCAGATCTAAGATCTCTCTCTCTTGATGGTGTAGAATACCCAGACAAAACTAGATTTCAAAGGGAGCTCACAAGCAAAAAGATAGAAAAATATGACAATGATGGAGGATCAAGACAGACCAAAAGTATAGATCGAGATTAATCTTTACGCAAACAAAAGGTAGTGAACGAATGGAAAAACCCTTCTATTTATAACAAAATATTGAGTTAGTATAGATATTGGTGCATAATTAAAATATTATTAACCAAATCTAGATCCAACTTATATGGATTATTTTATTATTTTTGTTGGAGGGAAAAAGAATTTGAATTTGGTCAAATCCCTTTATTTGTAAATAATAAATAAAGAAATGATTTATTTATTATTTTAAGAATATTGTTGAGTAATAATTAAATAAATAGTGATTTATTCAATTATTTATAAATGATTTAGTCAAATTTAACAAGGAATATTATTCAAATAATGTCTTAAATAATTATTCCTAGAAAATAATAAGATAAATAGTGATTTATCTAATTAATTTCTTGTTTTGGGTTAAGTATGACCAGAAATATTAATTAAACTGTGGTTTAATTAATTATCCCTTGAGGAAAACCAAAAAAATAGGGATCTATTCAATATTTCCTCATTGGGTTTTCTGTTTAGACCATAAACAACTTAATAAATTATGGATTACTAAGTTATTTTTCATAGTGAAAGCAATTTTACTAGGTTAAAATTGGTCTTACATGGGGTGATTTGGTCCATCTAATACTAATAAGTTAAATGACAAAAAATTGGTGTAACAAGTATACTATCACTAAAAAGGTGCTCTTATCCATTGCCCATCCCATAAACAAATTCAGGCACTACATTACTAGCTATCAGACCTTTGCTCATACTGACCATGTAGCAATCAAGTACTTAATGAATAAACCTGATGTCAATGCTAGAATCATTACATGATTTCTATTATTGCAACAATTTTATTTGACAATTATTGATAAACCGAGAAAGGAAAATGTTATTGCATATTTATTATCTAGACTAAATTTATTTGCAGATGAGGAAGGAATGGTGGATGATCAAATTCTGGATGGACATCCATTATCTATGTCAATACTCTCTCCTTGGTTTGCTGACATAGCTAACTTCTTGGTTTCTGAGAGGTTTCCTACAAAACTTTCATCCGAAGAAAATAGAAGTAGTATAAGGAAAAGAACCCCTTTCACTTGGATTGGTGGCAATCTCTTCAAATTGGGTCTTAATAAAATTATCAGAAGATGTGTGCGGGAAGAGGAGGTATTTGAAATCCTTTCATCATTTGATGATGGTCCCTATGGGGGTAATTTTTCTACTAAGAGGACAACCTTCAAAGCTTTGCAAGTATGATATTATTTCATACCCTGCACTAAGAAGCCAAGAGATACGCAAGTATATGTGATCAATGTCGGAGGATGGGGAGACATACATTGAGGGATGAAATTCCTTTACAGCCTCAAGTGGATTTAGATCCATTCAACAAGTGGGGCATGCACTTCATTGGACTCATCGATCCACCATCTGGGGAGAAGATATATATCATATTCTCTACCGATTACTTAACCAAGTGGGATGAAACAAGGGTTGTAAAGGCAGCAACATAAGAGAAGGTATCTGAATTTTTAAGAGAGAATGTATTTTACAGGTTTGAATACCCCAAAGAAGTAGTTAGTGATCAGGGGGCTCAATTTATATCTCAGCTCAGTGACAGCTTCATGAGGTAGCACAATATAAAGCACAAGACTTCCACTACCTATCATCCTCAAGAAAATTCCCAGGTGGAAGTGAAAACAGAGCCTTGGAGAACATCCTCACAGAATTTGTGAGAAGGAGCAGGAAGTATTGGGTAGATAGATTGGTGGAGGCCACCTGGGCTTACAATACCACCTAGAAGACGATTACAGGGTCTACTCCATATGATCTAGTTTATGGGAAGAAATATTTTCTTTCCATTAATTTTGAGTATAACACCCTTAGGATGGCATTTCAGTTGGACATAGAAATAAAAAAGGCACAACAAGAAAGTTGGATTTAGTTGAATGGTTTGGATGAATTTAGAATTCATGACCTTCTTCACATAGAAGTGATCTAGCTGCAAATAAAATTTTGGCATGACAAGCACATCAAGGAGAAGACATTTCAAGAAGGAGAGTGGGCTCTCCTCTATGTGTCTAGATTCAAGGACTACACGGGAAATTTAAGTACCATATGGATAATACCTAATTAAGCGGAGAAATTCCATGACAATGGGGTTGTTTATATCAGAACCATATATGAGGAGCGGATCCATATGCTTGTCAATGGTTATAGGCTAAATATGTACAAGAAACCAATGTCTAAGGCTTAATTTATCAATACAATAAATAGGGAGGGGAATGTAACTGGAATATCCATAGTTTTCAACGCCTCATATTCCTAGAAATAGAAAAAATAAAGAGGCTTGAGTGAAAACCTGCTTAAGGCATCCGGGGCCAACTCCTGGGTTGAAAACCTCCATGAGGCAACCCTCGAGGAAAAAAAATAAAAAATACAGAGAAATAAAAGGTCCTTGGGTGAAAACCGCATTGAGACGCTTAAGGGAGGCTTGTGGGGTGAAAAACTCTAATGAGGTAGCACACGTCTCTCCAAAAAAAAAGGAAAAAAGAAAATAAAAATTATCAAAAGAATGGCACAACACCTATGCACTAATCTGCTTTTGTTTTACAGGTTGCTGATTAGGGACAATTTGGAGAAAAGGAGAAAATTTCATTCTCTCTCTCTCTCTCTCTCTCTCTCTCTATCTCTCTCTATCTCCTCTACCTAGCCACTCCATGTCCAATCCCAACATGCATTCATTCATCCATTTCTCCCACCACGTGAGCAGAAATTCCATTTTTGTCTCACTCTCTGAAGTGCTACGAGATGTCCTAGGCTGCTACAGGAAACCCGGTAATGCTACAGGAAAGTCACTCAAGGATGAATAAGCTCACCAAAGGCCACATTACCCTCTTGAATATACATGAAAAATAATTTTTCTACTTATTTATACCATCCCTAACCATCACTCCATCCCATGCAGAAATATTTACTCATCAAACCCTATATTTTTCCTATCTGATATAGTTTAGATAAATCCTCACACAAGGCCTCTTCTCTTATAGCGTTCTCCAACACACCACTCCATTCAATTCCTAACACCATCCCTAGCATCCCTAAACCCTTCTTCTTCCTTCCACAGGATATTTGAGCTCCAAAACAGCTACATGAGGATGATCACTTCCTGTAGCAAATCTGTGCAAGCAAGTAGCACATTAGAAAGGCATGACATGAATGATAAAGTATGGTCCTAAATATCACCAGAGGAATCCATAAAGGAAACTACATCAATAGAAACATCCTAGAGTCTCCATGAGGTACCTACAAAATAATAATCAAGCAAAGATAATAAGCGCCTCACTAAAAAAATAAACTCCTCACTTAGAAAATGAATTGAAAAACATAGCAAATAAAAAAAAATTGTGACCATCACAGTGATCCAACTCCCTACATCAAAGTATCCTTCTCCTCATTGGCAATAATTTAGGTTCAGGTATGGCTCCCTCACCCTCGCACTATGCATCATTTGACTAAATGAGTAAATGTTGAGAAAAGAGAGTTTAATAGGAAAAAATGTGGACAATTAACTTGTCCACCCTCGAATAGTTAAAATGAAAATTTGGTGGATTTTTAATGCCACATGGAACTGTCACATCAGTTAGGGAAGGGATAGTGACAACTGGAAGCTAATTGTGAGGCAAAAGGGAATGATTGGCTCATGTGGGAGCAATAGTCCAAATGAGGAAACCTCATGCAAAATCCACATCAGCACTACACTCCAAACCCGATCGATTTAGAATAAAAAATGTACTTTGGATCTTTCCACCTCATTCTATTGTGCACTTAGAGGTCAGTTAGAGCATGACAAAGATAGGAGATACTGAGGAGCTTTGATCCATGGTTGAGCTTTTTATGCAGCTCTTGCTATAGGAACGTCTTCTACTGCTACAAGAAGTTCCAAAGAGGCTACAACATTTTAGAGAGTGTCATGCAACCCAAACTTAGAGTGTATTGATAACCCAACACCATCCTCCAAGCCAGAGAACATCAGAATTGTAGAGGTAAGTGGCCATCACCCCACCAAGTTGAAAATAGTTTTCATGATAATTTACAGAGTCAAGCCATAATTCATTAAATTCGGGGGTTGTTCAAAGGAATAGGGATAAGGACACCACATTTTGTGTAAATTTGAAACCTTTGGGGTCCCATATCATAGTGTTTTTTGAAACAAGCCACAAACAACCACCTCTCTACAACAGTCAAAATATGGGGGGAGGTTTCCATAGAAGGGAGCCCATAGAGACCAAAATTATTAGACTACACATTTGTGTGGTTGACATCTTCAAAAGTCACTAATGGTTGGGATTATTTGAACTCCTCAAGGGGCTTGATGATGAAATGGCTCGAGAATTTACAATAACCTAGCACTCTCAAACAGATTATAGGGAATCCATAGTGGTAAGACGGATAGAAATTACCATAACCCTTGAGCTCATTAGCAGAGTCACCACCTTACCTCTAGGCGTTAAATGGAGCAGAGAGGACAAATTCTCTAGTACCGCCTCTAAGAAGAGTTTCTTCTTTCCCAATGATGAATACATTGAAGATAAGAATGGGGTAAGAAGGGAAGGTATAACTTTCCCATGGGATAAGGTAGCTTACCATATCATGAAATATATCTCCTATGAGGGTAGACTAAGTGTGGTATATGGGTATGATTTTAGATTGTTGCATTAACTTAGGTTCAAAGGGGATATACCCTTATATGAGAGACTAAATATCCCATATTTCCAACTACATTCAATCAAAGATATGAATTAGAGGGTAAGGGAAAGAAAATATCAGCACATAGCTCTTAGAATACTCAACATCCATGTACCTTGGTCCACCTTCATTGACATGGACAGAGAATCACTCATTGGGACACAAACCATCACTCTTGAAGAGACCCCTAACTCTAGCCTTGGAGAAAGGTGCATCAAAGCAGAATAAAAAGGGATTGAAATAATAGAGGAAGAAGAAACATAGGAAGAACCCATAGAAAATTTAGGAGCAGATGAATAAATAGAAGAGGTGGAAGAGAAAGATGAAAAGGGAGAAGAAGAGGGAAAAAAAGAGGAATATAATGATGAAGAGAAGAAATGAAAGATAGAAGAGGAGGAGATACTAGACCCCAAACTTACCACTAATACCTCCCATAAACAAACCATCCTTTCACTAGGGACCACTGAAAAGGAAGTAGCTACCACCTTAGCAACTCTAAGTACCCCTGTGAAAGCAAAGAGAAAGAGGCGGATCCCCATTTACTTCAGGACAAGGAAGAGTTCAAGGGTAAAACAAGGGAGGCCTCAAAGTCCAACCAAGATCCCCATCACACTGAAGTATCACCAAATAAGAATGGAGAAATAGGGCAAGAGGAGGGAAATATTCAAGAGATCACTTCACCTAAAAAGACACCTGTCACATGTACAATAAGCACTAGTAAAAAGTGACGAAATTAATGACTAGGTGACTAAAAATGTTAGTCACTGCAATTATTTCAAGTGAATTACTACTAAATTTGAGCAATTTTAAGTGACCAAACTAAAAATGACTAACTTAAATGACTAATTTATTCTTGGAATAAAATATACGACTAGATAATAAGTGACTAAACTAAAAGTGACTAACTTAAACGACTAATTTAGTCTAGGGATAAAATATATGACTAGATAATAAGTGACTAAAGTAAATGTGACTAACTTAAATGACTAATTTAGTTTAGGATTAAAATATATGACTAGGTAATAAGTAACAAAATTAATAATGATTAATGTAAATGACTATTATAGTCCAAGAATAAAAATATGGCCAAATAACAAGTACAACAAGTATATGAATTAGTCATTTATGTTAGTAATTTTTAATTGTGACATTCCATATATGGAAAATTGAAATTTTGGTACCGAAGTGTTACATTTCACTATAGGTGTCTTTGAATCCATTTGTAGTGTTAAATTTTAGAGACAAAGGGGTCTCTGAATTTATAGTGTTGAAATTATGAATACCCTTTTGTCTCTAAAGTTAACAGTGCAGATGGATTCATCTACAATTAACATAATTGCATGTATCATATATCAACTTTACACTAATGTATTCATTATAATTTTATTAAAGGTAAAATTAATTAGATAGCTAAATTTATATTTGTATTTATATTTAATATTTGGCCATAAAGTTTAATTTTTAAACTTCATTGATTTATGTTAAAAGTGTGAGTTGTTTTAAATCTAAGGTTAAATCTTCATATTTTCATTTAATAACTAGATAAATATAACATTTCTTATGTTAAACATGTGAGTTCATTTAAATCTTGTATTAAATCATCATATTTACATTTGATAAATACTAAATAGACAAACCTACAATATATATTTATAGACCTATTTAGTAAATAGGTATGAACATTTGTTAATTTAGGTATGAAAATTAATTAAATTTTTAATGATGTATGAACCTTTGTTTTTTTGTAAGTCAATTTTATATTCATGTAGGAAAAATGGAGTACATATAGCCAGTTACAAAGCAGGTGGTCTCACCTCGACTTGGTTTGTTAACAAAAATTTGCACCAAATGCAAAAAAAATGCAAAAGAGGGACTAGGGACATTGTCCATAAATGGCTGGGCCAGAGGTACCAAAACATAAATAAAACATAAAGAACACAAAATATCATACTAGTGATCCAACGTGGTGGATACATAGTTTTCTGGGGTTGTTCCTAGATGCAGTGGAGGACAAAAGTCACACTGACCGTGCCCTTCAAAGTGCGCCAACCAAGTCTCCAACTTTTCTACTTTCTCAGTGAGTTGATTTTGGCCTTGCCAAACAACTACCAGTCTCTTCTAGACTTGGCACTCTAAATAGTGCATTCAGTCCAATGTTTCTGTATTCTCTGCATGCTCTTCATGACAGAATCTCTCAGTTGTGTCCACTCTTTCCATCATCTTGTTGATAAGTGCACGATTTTTCTCTAGACAACAATGTTGGATAACCTGCCCCTCGTTTACCTCAAATCAATCAAACCCATGATTCCCCTTGCCACCATGGCCTCCTCCACCCTGACGACTATGCTTTTGAACCCTCAAACCCCCACCTCTATTATCCCCCCGCTTACATCCTCCACCACCCCCATGCGCACCCACATTAACGAGTCGTGCATGCCCACAGTCTTTCCACCCTAACGTGGAGCCGCCATGATTATTTCTGAGTCTTCCACCCCCATAGGGCCATGGATGACAGGGGAGGGAGAACACCCACACCACACCAGGGGCTTCATAATTCACCAAGGTCGAGGAACCGTGCCGTATGTAGAGTTAAGAGACCAGACCCCCCACTATAGAAAAAAAGCACCACTAGCAAAGGAGCCAAATGTTGTCTCCCACCACAACAAGGAAGCATAAAGACACCTTCCAGTACCATATAAATACTTCTACCACCAACAAAACCAAATACCATCACCCACCAAACCAACACAGGAAATTGAACAACAAACGATGACAAAGTAGCCGACGCCTGAGTGTAACTTCCCCCAGGGCAGTGACCAGCCTCCAAATTCTCCACATAGAGACCACACACCAATCCACCAAACACTGTCACGCCCACGCTGGAGGGCACTAAATTTGGAAAAACAACTAGTTTTCTGCCACCACCCTCGAGGTTTCCTGGACTGCAAATTCTTGCTTCCTCTCATATCACGAAAAACAGACTCACTGAAAGCCAATAAAAAGGGAAACAAGTGATCTCACTTCCCTTCAACTTCCTATCCTCAACCCAAACGCAGTCAATCGATAAGAAACTAAGTAGGAGGGACCGATCGAACACACCGCACCAGCAAATTCCCACGACAAGCACACACAAGCCACTCCCTCTATAAACCTTCTTGTGACGTTTATGCTTCCTCTTTAGAGGCCACCATCAGGACCAACACCAAACCATATTTAGGAGTCTAATGTTGGGCTCCCTCATCTTCCCTTCCCTTATCCTTTCACCACCTCTGAACTCCAATGCACAATTAATTTTCACACGAATTGACAACACGAAGCCAGTAACTCTTGCAACCCATAACCCATTAACCCCTCACCCCTAACCCCTAAAATCCTTAACTGTTAAATCCCCTAACCCCTAAGCCCCTAATCCATATTCCCTTAACCACTAACTCATTATTCATCTAACCCATAACTGTGCCTAAATCCCCTAACCCATAAGCCCCCAATCCCTAATCCCTTAACCACTAACTCATTATTCCACTAACCCCTAAATGCACCTAAATTCCCTAACCCCTAACCCTAATCCCTTATTCCCCTAAGCCCTAAGCCCTTAATCCCTAATCCCTTAACGACTAACTCATTATTCCCCTAACCCTTATAATAGTCCTTAAAACTCGTTGGGATTATCCATTCCAAACGAGAGTAGGTCTAGTTGGGACCTATGATTGGGTTAATTCCCCCTTGTTGGCAAGATCAAAATGGTTAATATTTGATATGAAAGTGTAGATCAAATATTTCATTAAAAAGAGGGAGCCATACCATCTCCGCCAAGCTATGCCTATCGATCGCTTGGCCTCTTCTTGCTCTCACATGAATGTAGTCTTGCTTGACTGGTACAAAAGAAGGTTTCACATTATCAACTGTTTGTTTGGGAAAACTTTCAGTTGTTTCATCACTGTTGCATTCTTCAATATTATGCTTTAAATCATCCTAGTCTTTTGTACTCTCTCCAACTTTATAGTGCTTTCCATTCCTCTCAGACTCATCTGTTTCCTTAGTCTGTTAAGGGACAAGGTCAACAACATTAGGATTCTTTTGCAACAAACAAGGGTATTTCCATGACACAATTAGGTGGAAAAAGAGTATAATCGCCAACTTTGTCATGAATGTGGGACACTCAAACTTAATATTTTCTGTAGCAGTCATGAGGTGTAGTGTGGTTATTGAGAGTTCATCAGATGTCCATTCTCCGGAATTAAATTGTGTGAAAAAACTGTGGCTGAGTTTGAAACTGGATATTGAACATACATTTGGTTTAATTGCAATAGAAATTTTCATCAATAAATGTAAAAAAATCGCAAAAAAATACTAGAAATTAATAAATAGAGAAGACGTGGCAACAAGCAACACTAGCTACAAAATTTTTACATTGAGACACAAAGTATAAAGAACTATTGTGCACAAAAAAAAACCAACGAAACTATCATCTAAACCCCTAATCCCTTGAACACTAATTCCCAACCCATAACCCATTTAACCCCTAAACCCTAAACCCTTAACCCCTAACCCATTTAACCCGGTAAACCCCTGAACCCCTAGCCCATTTAACCCCCTAAACCTTAAACCTCTAAACCCTAAACCCCTCAACCCTTAAACCCTAATTTCCGACCTCCAACCCATTTAAATCCCTAAACTTGACGCCATTAACTCGTAACTCCTAACCTATAAAATCCTTAACTACTAAAGCCCCTAACCCCCTAAACCTCTAAACCCCTAACCCATTTAACCCCCAAACCCTAAACCTCTAAACCGTTAACCCCTAATCCCTAAACCCTTAAACCCTAACCCATTAAACCCCCTAATGCAACAAGAAGATGCCAAGCCAAACTGCATTACATTTTTACTCACAATGATGTTATTCATTGAAAAAATTTATTCAAGCCAGAAATTTTGCCATGCTGTATGGTAGGGATTAACTCGAAATCGATGGCCTTTTAGGTGCTAATATGTTTTGTTTGATCATACTGTGATTGCCATATGTTGATCTAGAGAGAAACCACTGCAATTAATGAGATGGTCCCCAAAACACAGAAGGACCCATGAATGAGACTCCGTGTCTGCTACGAGAATGAAGGAAACCCTTTAAAATACACAATAAGAAAATGCGTGGAATTGAAATGTTAATTAAGGATAACATAAAAACGCAGTTGTAGAGAATTTTATGAAAGACGCTGAAAAAAAAATGCTACAGTGATGAGACATATTTGTCAGTCTTTTGGGAAAGAATAAGTTTAAGAAGCTCGAAACAACTCTTGGAGTCATGTTCAATGAGTGACCATAAACTTAGGGGTGTCAGAGTGGCTAATAATCATATTTTATGGTGGATGATATTCACCATATAAAAAATTTATCGTTTAGGTCATTTGTTTGGTGGTCAATGTTGGTGAATCACTATATTATATCATGGTACCATATATTTATTTTTTAAAGGAAAAATTCTATTGAACATGAAGTAAGTTGCATCTCATGTAAATGTTTAATGTCGCGATGTTGTGAACGGTTTGCACATTATATGTATCATATATTTGTAATCACTTCTTTCAAGTTTACTTTAAGAAATAAAGGAAGAGGTGTAGGGCCTTACCATAAGAAGGACTTACACTAACTCGTCTCTTCATATCATTCAAACATTAGCCCATAAATCAAACACATGCCCTAATTTCTCTAGTATCGAAACCCTTGGATGAACATGATAATGAACTCCTCCCAACCGCTAGTTCTTACCCAACTATTGAATGTCTTTGGTTGGCATGTGTAAATGCCTTTAATGGATGCATGGATATGTATGAAATCCAATTTTGCATTGAAATTATAAAAACACCCAAATTAACACAAGGTATGGAAATTTCAACCTTACAACTCTCTCATCCAATATTAAATACTTCACTAATTAGTCAAGGGGTAATATGCTTAACTGTATATTAAATATTAGAAGCACTCATATTAACACAAGAAAATAATAATAGTATTTAATATAAAGTTATAATGTAGGTAGATGCTAAATTGGCATGTGAGACCCCATAGTTCATGGGACAATATATGCCCTTCATGCAATGATTTAACTATTTAATCCATGGAGGTATACATACCTTAATTTCCCTTGGATTCAAAATTGTGACATTTAAAGGGGAAACACTTTAACACAATTCTAACAAGTAAATACAAACTTAATTTGTATATGTATCAAAGTTAGTCTAAGAGTTGCATGACATGCTTAATTTTTCACGAAATCAACGGAACTCGTGAAGGGTTAATCACAATAGGCATGTATGGTGATTCCAATTATCATAGGTATGTTATTTTGGTTTTTCCAATCCACAAATTTCACGCATTGTTACTATTGTTAAAGGTATGTCAGGTTGGTTGTTCAACATCATGCACATTTGGTTGTGTTCATTAAAGGCATTTTAGTTCATTGAAAAAACCAATAGTTTGTCAATTTGGTCAACTTAGCGAGTTGTGTGTCATGTCAATCATCTTAATGAACAACATGTCATGTCGATTAATTTATTTATTGACATGCGCATTCCATTGTCATTGTTAGTGATGTGTTAGGTTGGTTATTAACATATATTTTTTATTAACGATATCTTGGAGATTAACCCTATCAACATGCATGTTTAACTACAATTGCGAGAGTTATGTTAGGCTGGTTAACCCCATCAAAAACATTTATGTTCAATTACGAATGTTGAGGCATACCACATTGGTCACCCGATTACCAACATGTACCTTTTGGTTATCACTAGTAGAAGTGTGTTAGGTTGGTCAACTTGATCAACTACATGTATGGTTGGTTACAAGTAGTAAAGCCTCATTTGAATGGTCAATGAAATAAATAGTGTGCAAATATTGTTACCAATATTGAATACATGTTTTGTTGGTTAACTTAGTTAAAATCACATAAATTCAATACGATTATTCGAGGCATCCAAGGACACTCAACCCATTTAAAGTAGTGCATAACATTGATGAGGGCTTTCTTATTTCTTAGTGGGTGAAAATAGTGTGTTATTATTATTCTGCCACAAGTGTTCAATATTCCCACGTGACATGTTCACCCCTCATGGGCTGAATTTCCTTCTTAAGGGGGTTGTTTATTTAAGATAGGGTTAGGTCCAAGTCTAGAGTGACTTTCGTAGAATAGATACCACTTAGTTGTGATTGTTGAGTTAAAGTGGTTCTTTCATAGCTTTTGAGATGCTTCTACCACATTGCAATGTCTAAAATCAATTAATTGCCACTTGCTTGTGTTCATGAAAATAATTTAAATCCAAAAAACAAATGTATGTGAAAGCAAGTTAAATAGCCCAGTGCTCATTGACCCACACCACCAACGTTGTTACTAGATTGATTTCCTTGCTTGTATTTGTTGGGGTTCAACCTCATCCCACCTAAAATAAGTCATTTAGTCCACCATTACGTACACATGCATACTTCTAAAAAATATGGCAAACTTGACCATTGTCATACCTTACAAAAAAATTTCAAAAACATTGTTACATTTGCACCACAACATATACATATGTGCAATTTGTATCAATATTTCCTAAATTGCTATATAGTTCTCTTAATTGCAATATTATACCCCCTTGACACCCCTTAAACCCTGTGAAAATATTTGTATTTATTTCATGACCCTCTCCATTTTTCAATTTCCTTAAATTAATCTTATAACACCCTCCATTAAAATTATTACCTACACTTACATATATTCATTAACTCTATAACTCAACAAAATTTAAAACTACAACACCAATATAATTATAATACTATATAAATGAGATATCTTCACATCTAAAACTAATGATATATTAAGGCCGATATGTTTCATTGCTTCCTGGAGAGCCTTTTCCATAGACCAACAAGGACTCAAGAGGCTCTAGTGACCCTCATTGCCAGGAAATGCATAAAAAAGGCAGGAACATCCAAACCTTGGGGAATCCTTCCCACTTTCTCAAATTTTGGAATGTAAAAACAAATGCATTAGGAGGGAAAATTTCCCAATCCAAGGATAGAAGGCTGAAAATATGAAAATAAATTAATAAAAAATGGGGGTGAATTTTTTTTCTCTCTTTTTACTGAAATCTGAGAAGGTAAAATCAAATGCATTTGGAGAGAAAATTTCTCAATCCACGGATAGAAAGCTGAAAAAATGAAAATAAATTAATAAAAAATAGCCGTGAAATTTTTTTACTCTTTTTACTAAAATCAGAGAAAGTAAAATAAATACATTTTGCGGGAAAATTTAAAATGAAAATAAATTAATAAATGGCGGTGAATTTTTTTTACTCTTTTTACTGAAATCCACTAAACCATAGCCTCACTAGAACGACAGCAAAAGCTTATCTAAGGGTTTTGGCTTACTGGCTAATGTGGGCTGTATGACCCTGGTAATCGATGAGGGATGTCATTGATGCAATGAATGGCAAGATGCTTGACAGGAGGAACATCACCATTAACCCAGCTTAGTCCAGAGGAAACAAGGGGGCAGTAGTGGAGGTTGTGGCTTGCGTGGCTACCGTGGGGGCGGCGGTGATGGGGTTACAGTGGAAGTGGTGATTGACACAACCGTGGTTATGGCAGTGGTGGTGGCTACAACGATGGTGGCAGTGGCGGATATCGCTATGGTGGTGGTGGTTCTGATGGTGGCAGCTGAAGGAGATAGGAAATATGATGTTGCCCTAGGTTTTTATTTTTGTCTGCAAGTGGTTTTATGTTTTGGTTCTATAATAATCCTATTGGTGGTAGAGCTCTATGATGGTAACTATCCCTGGGCTTGGTTTTTTGATGTTCTGTAAACTCTGTCTGGTTTTTGATCTAGATCTTTGTGGCTCTCGTTGAGCTGTATTGAAGTGGAAATATACAAACATATGGTTCTAATAAGAAAATGAGGACCAGGAAGAACTCAAAGCTGTAACTCAGCCAAGCCGATGGCAGACAATGATGAAGACAATCAGATGATGGATGTGTCCAACCTAGACAATGATCGACGATCAAGATGCTTCTGGCAGCGACAAGACCGAAACCGATGACGAGGTAATTTTGTCAGACTCTATTTCTTGATGAAATCAACATCTTGCTTATTCTGTCTCACATTTTCCTACCACTTGTTCTACGCATGATCTAGGCTTATTTAAGTTTTAATCTTCAACATTTTGTGATTAAATCTAGAGTTAGTTAATTTATAGCATTCCCAAGTTTGTCGGGTTTTAAATGATATGTTTAATTTTGAATTTTTTTGTTAGTTTTGTTAAGGAGCATGAAAATTCATCTAAACATACAAAATACTCTGTCTGAATATACTAGTAGTTATCTTTAAATATGAAAAGATACATCTAAACTAGTAGCTTATCTTGTCAAGATTTAGGAAGATTTCTCTTTCATTTTCATTGTTGTGCTTGAAAATGTTGCAACATAAATTCATTTTCTTATTGTAATTTCAGTCACAACACTGTATAATATAATAATAAGTCACAACACGAGGGTGTCAGGATCAATCTCAAACAGCTTTTCCACTATTTTAGTATATGCGGTCTCATGGCGCTTCTTGTCTGCAGCAATAGTTCCACATATTTGAGCTAATTTCAAATCACTGTATCCTTCAGAAAATCTTGCAGTGTTGCCATGTGATACGAATGTTGCTCTCTCCTAGAAAGAAGTGTATAGCAAGCCCAGATAGGGGCTATTCTCTCCTAGAAATAAGTGTATAGGAAGCCCAGATAGGGGCTATTCTCTCCTGGAAAGAAGTGTATAGGAAGCCCAGATAGGGGCTATTTTCTGTGCGTGGATCCTAAATAAGCCAAAAAGTTAAGTTAGATAATATTCATCAACAATATCCTGCAGAAAGCTCCCAACATGCAATATAGAAAATCCAGTAAAATAGCTTTACAAAATGCAATCCCAGTCTGTTGACATGAGTAGTAAATGTAATAAAATACTTCGACCATATGTTTGTAAAGTTTAAACACTTTTTTCGTCACTTACCATTCCAGAACAAATCAAATATTGTATGGTTTTCTCAACCTGTCTCATGTCCACTCGGCCACACAAGTAAACATACTTATTAAGAAGATCACCGTGTCTATTTTCGAAAGGTTGTGCACATACGTGTCCACCTTGCCCAAGTTGTGGGACTGGCACCAGTTTCATCTCTTACACCGTCCAAGGTGTTGAGCATGGTTTGGTAAGTGGGCAACGCTTCCTCGGTAATCATATCTCCCATAAGGCAAACTAAATAGTCATCTGGTAATTCAAGTGACCTATCCCACAACTCTCTAACTTCTTCAAGGAAGTCCTCAGATGAAGCATCAGGAAAAAATTCTTGACTCCTGTGGCTACCAAGACTTCTCAACAGTCTTTAAATGAAACAATATATTGTCTTCTGCCCAGTCCTTGAGTGATTTAAAGATCTCAATCTTCTCAGGCGGCATGGATTGCGTCACCTTCTCATGAACTTCACGTGGTTGGATTTGATCCTTTCAAATTACCTGAAAAATGAAACTAATGATATCAGAAATCACAAGTCATTAGTTCATAAGAACTAAAATCATGATTCATGATATACATGAGGGAATTAAGTTCACGCATTCCCTACATTATCCCTGACTGACATAATCTACTTATGAGTCATGATTACATCACCAAACATGATACTAAATCACAAAATCAAGATACAAGGGCAGTGAAAAGGAAGAGACTCGAGAGTAATGGAGTTTAGTAGTAGTTTGTATGGAGACCACACACCTTGCTGACATTTTCATGTAGAATGTACTTTTCTTCATCAAAAAGAGGTTCTGATAAGATCATCACATTTTCAGACTCTAAAGAGAGAGTATTGTTCAGATTTTCTCTAGACATACTTTCATATGGGAAGAGATGATGTTGGTAAGACCATAGGCTTTTCAGAAATATAAAACCAACAATGCAACCTGCTTGAAAACTAAAGAAATGAGTGAAAATAAAAGGTTAAGACACTGATATTTTCAGTCAACAATGTTTCAAATGGGTTAGTTTACAAGCTTGTAATATATTAAAGACAATTTATCACAGCAAAATTTATTGCTCTGTTTTACTCCGTCACGCTGATATGTGGACTATCGCCAGCAAGAAACAGCCAAAATCCCAAACCTCCTCCCTGTAGGGTAAAGAATCCTTTAGGATAAAATCTAGTCAAAAATATATTATTAAAATACTTTGGCACAATGTCATGTTAAAGCAACTTGAATGTAATGGAAATTACTGTATTTACCTCAGCACAACAGTCGATGCACAATGAATGCTAGGATCAAATTAGAAAAGAAAAATTGGACAGCACAGTATTGAAAATAAGGAGCTAAAACAGTATTATAGTGAAAATTCCAAAAGAAAATTTTCTAGCACATTTTTCACCTATGGCTGTGAGGTATTCAGAAAACTTTCTTACCGTCTTTTTCTTGACATACAATAAAATTATGTAAGAAATGAACTAAAAGAGTTTTTTTTTTTTTTTTTTTTACTTTTTGTTTAAATATCTACCTTATAACCAGGTTTTTCACCAATTTTTCTCCAAGAATATAAACTTTTCATTTAAATATCTACCTTATAACAAGCATTTTATAAAGCGGCCTGTTGGTATTTTATATACTGCTTCAGAATGTTCAGATTTAGTTGGATACACTGACAGTGATTGGGCTGGAAGTGTAGATGATCGGAAGAGCGCTTCCCGTTATGTTTTTCACATGGGTTCAGGAGCCATTTCATGGGCTTTTAAAAAGCAGCCCATTGTAGCATTGTCTACATCAGAGGCAGAATATGTGGCAGCTACAACAGCAGTGTGTCAAGAAATTTGGATGAGGAGGATGTTAAGAAGTTTAGGCCAAGAGCAGGCAAAAGGAACAGTGATTTTTTGTGACAATAGCACAGCTATTGCATTATCGAAGAATTCTGTGTTTCAAAAGAGAACAAAACACATTGACACAAAATTTCATTACATCAGAGAATTGGTAAACAACGGTGAATTTTTTTTAGAACTCTGTAGAACTTAGGAGTAGTTTGCAGACATTCTGACCAAGCCATTGGGACAGAAGAGTTTCGAATTTTTGAGAAAATGTCTGGGTATGACTGATAACCCAGCAGTTGAAAGTAAGGGGGAGTGTTGAAATATTACTTTCAACAGCTACATTGTACAGTGGCCGCCTTCTAATTTTGTTTGGAAGGGTTATTTCACAGGCTGCTTTCTGAAATGGTGAAAATTTGTTTTTTTTAATGAACCCCTTACAGTCCTTTTGAAATCCGTTTGACAGAGCCTCTGTACATTGATGAAACAGAGCTCTCGTATTGTAATTTGAAACAGAGTTTAAGCTTTTGATTGAATCATGGGAGACTTTGTTTCAAGGAACGGTGGTCCCCACGGCCATGACAATAGCCAGCAGGTACCGTGGTCCCCAACGCCATGTCGACCGTCCAGTCAGTAGGCAGACACGTGTCGGAGTATGATTGGAGCGGATTTTGTTTGGGCCATTCGTATAGCAAAGAACCAGACCCAAAATATTCATTAGGACGGATTCTATAACGATTTCAGGTCACACTCACAATTTGGGTAACGTCAGCGGGGTCTTTTGTGACCCGAAATCGTTATGCAGATTGATTGAATTTATTTTGAAGTCCGACAGGTCAGATATTTACAAAGGTTTTTGTTTTGGTTTTAAATCGCGCAAATGAAAGACTTATGGTATATAAGTTTATTATATAAACATATGTTTTTAACATATGTTATATATATTTAAACCTACGCAAAGTGTAAAGTGGGCCCGATACTAATTCTCAAATAGATTTGTTTTAAAGTTTAGTTTTTAGTTTTTTTATTTTGATGTTAATGCTACAGCATATAAACAAAAGGGAGCTCGAAGACAATGTAATGTTAATATAACACAACACAGCAGTGTAGTTTTTTTTTTATGTAAAAGAGTGACAGAACGTAATTTTAATGCACAGCAATGCGAGAGATAGAGTATAGAAAATTTACACATCAGTGTATGTTTTAGAGTGTGTTTGTTTTGCATAGACAGTGAGTTGGTTTTATGCACTGTGTTTTGTAGCAGTCATATTTTGAAATCCCTCTCAGTGAGGAAGAATTTGTAATAGTTTGTTTTGAGTTTTGAAAGTTAATGAAGTTTGTTTTTCAAGTGGAAACTCTATCTCCTGTGTCAAGAATTTTTAATTTCTCTGTGTTAGAAGAGGAGAGTATTACTCTCTCCATTGTTGTTCTAGAATTTTCATATATTCCAACATTTTTGAAAGTATAATATTGTTCCCGAGACTCGAACTCTAAATCATATTGTGTACGCATGTGTTGTAAGAAAAACCAATTGATGTTAATCTCTGTTTGAAGACTTTGTATTCTGCATTTTTGTCCTTACTTTTTTGTTCTTGTGACTGGATATAGGATACTTTGCTGGTTGAGCGAAAATCCTCTAAACTAATGTGTGAATTGGTTGAGTAATACATATGTGCAATGAGTGGAGTTGAAAGGGGAACAGACTCCCATAAAATCTTAGCTAATTTCTTAGTTAACTCATCCATCAAACATGTGTCCAATACTGTTGTGTAGGTCCTTTATACACTGTCTACGTATCTCCACTCTGGTGCTATGTGTTAGCTGTAGTCTGTTGTGAGTAGATTGTGTGGATGCTGAGCTGAATAGATGCAGGAGAGAGGCTAAGGGGAGTCCAACTGTCGAACTCCGAAATAACTTTGCCTTGAAAATTTCCAGTTAAACCTTACCAGAACATGTATACAGGCTGTTGTGTGGAGTATTCTTAGGCTATTGCGTGGAGTTTGGAACTAACATAGCATATTTCGAATTTCCCTTTCTTGCGATGAATATGCGTGGAACATAAAGGGGGATTGAGGGGGATTGAGGTTGGGTCTAGAGAAATTCATGGAATCTATAGAATTCAATGTGCTCCCTCCTTGTCTTGGCTTGTTTGGCACTTGAACTTGAGGAGGCTAGGTGGATGCTCCAATCACCCTTTAACTCTGTCTTTGACTTCATCTTAATTTTCCATGTCATTTTCCTTGCCCCTTTTGAGTTGGAAAAATAATAAACAAATCACCACTTATTAATTTTTTGAATTTTCTTTACTCTTTGCCCTTAACATTAGAGAAAGTGGGTTTTGAGGGGGTAATAATGATTTTTTTTTCACCCTCAAAGTGTACATGGGAAGAATGTTGGGATGGAGAGCATGAATTTTTAGTACTTATAAGCCCCCAACATATTCCAGGCTCACTTAGTTACAATTTTTAATAGACAGATTGCCCATCCTAGTCTTCTTATTTCTGAATGAAGCTTTTTTATAAAAAAAATCATAATCTTCATCATCCTCATAGTCATTTAGTGATGGGTTGCCCATCAAGAAAAGCCTCATGACCTTGGTCCTCAATTCTTACGTACTCCTCATTCTCCTCCATAGCCAATGCATATTCATTAGGGAGTTGTCTTTAGTTGCATAATGTTCACATATTTCAAGGTAATTATAAATAATTTTCAAACTAACAACTTCATCTCACCACCATGGCATAGAAGAAGATAATTTCAGAACCAATGAGATGATCGATAACTCCAAGTAATAAATTAATTTGATGTTTGCAAGCTAAGTGATGTGAAATTAACGGGAGGAATGACTTGGATATCGCTAGAACCATGCACATTAGCTGATGAAGAAGTGGTTGGGTCTCTGTTGTCCAAGAAAAGGCTTATACCATCCATCACGATTTTTGTGCATGGAACGGTCCAGCTACATGCAAGTTTTATTGCCTCTTTCGTTGCCAAAATGCTAGTGATGTCTATGTATGTCAAGTTGTGAACTTGAAAAACGAAACTATGATTGTTTCATGGTTTTAACTGATTGTAGCATCACAATGGAGGGGCACAGTAATATTGATCCATAATAATGGGATTTAAGATTTTAATCATGTTCACATGTTGGAACATTATTTGTTGGGCATACCAAGAATCCCCTACCATGTTTTTATGCGTATTGATTCATTTTCTGTATAATTGAGAGAAGATCCATTAACAACCACCTCTCAAACTGTATCTTCTGAATCCCTAATGCCAAGACTTCCAATACTTATTTTGTGCTTAGGCCCACAAACTAGTTTTTTGATTTTGATGTCTGAGCTTTGTGTAACTACAGAAACACAATCATCTCCTGTTGCAATTGTGCAATTCTGAATCACTACATGTCGAGAGGCTGAGACGTGAATTCCATTTGTATTTGGACTATCCTCAGGAGCAACAATTTCCATTCTCGACTTGAACATGTGTTGACCAAGCTATTTCAAAATGGAATTTTAGACTGTCCTTGAACTTCAAATCTCTCAAATGTAAATTTGAGCTAGAATATACCATCAATGATGGGAGGAGATTGTGGAAAATATGGTTTTGATCTTGGTTGCAATCACCAACCCACCATTTCTGGGCCATCCCATCAATAATGCCTCTGCTATCAATAGCTAATCCTTGGACCTTGGAGAACATAAGCTATTCATTGCAGTCTTGGATGAATTTCGTAGAATGTATTCTCCTTAGACTTGGAACCCAAGCAGAGGGAAGTCCATGTTATGTGATCCATCCTAAGACTTTGGGAAGTCATCGAGAGTAAATAGATATCTTATTGACATTTCATGCAATTTTTGGGAGATAGTAAGGCTAGATATTTGTCATGTTAATTAGTGGTCAAGAAATAGTCATTTTGCAATCGATGGAACAATATATTAGTGGACGTAGCTTGTGGAATATAAATTTTCATACATGATTGTTTTAAGATGGCTCCAAGGATGAGAATCATTACATCTGATTATGCAACACATTATATCTGAAAATGTTTGCACTATGGAGAACTTAAATTGGAATAGGGGCAATCTTGTTTGCTGCAACCACAAATATGACATTTTTTTATACCAAGGATCTTACTAAGCTAATTTTTTCTTTTTCAAGATTATTTTACTAGTAGTGTTCAATGTTCTAAAATGTGTTGTTATCAAAATTTGACTTTTGAAGCCAATGGTATTTTTGTTTCAAAATTAGATCTCTACAAAATACTTTGTTTTTCTGGACATTTAATATAGTTATAGCTTATAAGCTTCAAATTCCATGAGCACTAATTAGAATTTAGTTCACTTATCATATATTGGCAATTTGAAATTGCATCGTGATGCATGCCAATCATATAAATAGTCAAATTTCCATTTTAGGATCCTATAATGAATTGTGGAACAAAATTTTGTATTTACATATTGAACTATAGTGTTCAGTGTGTTTGTTTCCACAATGCTATTTGCAATTGACAATAACCGAAGGGGTTGGTCAAATTTGAAGGTTGTTGCTACCTTCTATTGTTGGTCATAGTGTCTGTTTGATTTTCTGTTTTCAATTTTTTGTGCAAAATTTCAATTTATTTGCATGAAATTATTGGGTTCATAAGTCATTTTTTTATTAACCACGTTAGTGCCCAAATCATGTTACCATAAATGGAATCACATGATATTTTTCTAGGAGATGGTCAAGAAACAGAAGGAGTATTTAAAAACATCTATAATATTTTTTTAGAGTACCATAGTACACAACAACATTGACTAATATCATGGGAAAGGAATGTTTGGATGTAAGTTTGGTTGCATTGTAGGAGGAAGGCTATACTTTAGCGTAGCCTTGAGCTGAGTTGTTGATTGGATTGTTTGGACTATATAGAAAAATAATATTTTTTTACTTTGTGTATAGATTATACATGAAAATTAAAAATTCTAACATTTAATAAAATCACAAATCTCATGTTATTTTATACCAATTTGTGTTCTTTCAAGATTCTTTTCCTAGCATTGACTATTGAGTAGTCTATGGATGGAGGAGAATCGAGATTAAAACTTGAAGGTTTGAGTGCTAGGTGGGGAAGTTGTTGCTGTAGATTGTGAAGACTTGAAGAGTTTCCATTGTATAATGCAAAGTTTTCATGACTTTATTGTAAATTGAAATCATGAAGACTCAACAGATTGTTAGGATTGTTACCATGTCTTTTGAGAGGATGGATTAGAGCATTGACCATTAAGTGGATTTAAGATTGAAAATGGGAGGCTGGATGATCAAAATGGTAGTTAGAGACACCATTGCCTATCAAAGATAAAATTCCCAAATATTTGTACTATGTGGAGTAAGGATAGAGCTAAACATTAATGATTATAACTATAAGTAGAACCAATTCTCGCTCGATTGGAAACTGTGCTTGATCATATTTTCTAGACTTGAAAATAACATATTCAACAATATCATAGGATCGTAACAACATACATCAAAATGTCCAAGGAGCATGGGATGAAGTTGTGAACTAAGATGGACAAAGTTAAATTTTTCCATTATTAAGAGTCAAATCCAAAATTATGTTTCAAAATATGGTAATACACAACAAATATAATAGCTTAGGAATAAGTGGCAAAGAAGGCCTTCATGCTTTTGTGCAGTGTTGCTCCAATTGCATGAACTTATTTTTTTTTAGATATACTGGATATTGGGCCTCTTAACCTTGCTAAGCAGTCCTTTTGAGGTTGCATCTAGGTTGCCCATGTTAATGATAATAAGGTATATGTCTAGTATGTGAAACTAGTCATGATTTTGGTTTGTCTCATCACTCATAGTTGATTTTTTCTAGAAGTGATTTGGTCAAGCATATGTGAAAAACCAAACTTAATATTTTCAAGATTTGTTTTCAATTTGTTCCCTAAGTATTAACAATATATACAAACACTGATAAATTCCAAAATAGTATTGGAAAACGAGATGAAACCAAATTGCCATTTTGGTGACAGACATAGTGGTTGGGTTGACGTGTGGGAACCGTGGGATAACAAATGGATTTTCTCTTCCCTACAGGACCCTCTTCAAAATATTTGGGACAGTAATCCAGATAAGAAAATTTAATAATAAAGAAACCTTTGGAGTATAGATACACTTCATAGTAATTTTTTTTTCCAGTTTGAATAAATCCACTTGTACAATTCTAATATAGGTGTTGTGAATCAAACTTCGGTGCATGTGATTCACAGAAAGGGTTTGTGACCTCTTGCTTAGAGAGACCATTGTGATACCATTGTGACCTTTATAGCTTGGGCTCATAAGGAAACATGCACATTTAAAATGCAAGCTAATAGAGGGAATTTATTTGCAACATGTTTTGTGGTTTTTTCTTGACCCATTAATTAATGACACCTATGATTAATAACTATTTGGTAATTTTAAATATTGTAAAATTGATTACAAATTATAGTCGTTGAAGTGGAAGGGTTTATTTGAGACCTTATCCTTGAAATAAATAGTCTCCGAGGATGAAAACACACATTTTCCCATCACTCCTTTTTCTAGGCACAACACCAAAATTAGAATAGTTTCTTTGCATATGTTATACAATAGATAATGGTCATCAAGTTGGTTTCATGCAAACAAATTTATTGTTGCTCTAATTTTTGCTTTTTATTTACTATAAAATCAAGAAAGTTCACCCAAAATATTAATGTTTTCCCTATGATAGACTTGACAATAATTTGAAAGCTTGCTTTGATTTCAAAGCCCTCTCAAATTAAGGTCCCCTAACATTTCCATTGTTACTAATTTTTTTCTAAATACCTTTTTTTCAAATATTTTGTTGAACACTTGCCATGCAACCTTAGGTCCAAAGGAAATATTTTGTTTTTGGCCTAAATGATCTTGATTGAAATGTGTTAACTACCGATCTATCTATGAGTACATCCAAGAATATTACTTTACCATACCCCTAAGAACACATCTAAGCCATTATTTTTTGTGCTTGGACTATCATGTTAGTCCCTAAAGAGCATTTTGGGTTCTTCCATTACTAATAGAAACAATCATAGAGCTCTTTCCATATGAGCCATGTTAACATATTTTCAAGTTTATTTTGTGTATGTCAATTCCTTTTAGAAAACTCAAACCAATAATAACCTGGGTGCCTCTGTTTGCACTACCTTTAATCTCTGACACTTTGTGATCACCACTGCAAGGCATTCCTTCATTGTGCGAGGAAAGGGATGTGTTGACTAATCAGTGAATAGTAAACACCCCAATATCTGTGGTGTTCTCGGCCTTAATAGCTTTAGTAGCAGGCTTAGAAATTGACCTTTGCCTGGAGGAATAACCATAAAGCTCTAGGAAAGTTTTGCAGTCACTCCCAAAGTTCCCTCTATGGCTCGGGCTCATAAGGAAACATGCTCATTTAAATTCCATTATAATAGAGTTCATTTCTTTGCAATAAGTTCTATGGTTTTATCTTCACCTCTTAATTGATGACATTTATGATTAATAACTCTTTAGTAAAGTTTAATATATTGTAAACTTTATTACATTCAATTATAGCATTGGAGTGTTAATACTCTAATATTATGCACTTGGATAACTCATTATATTAAAAGGTACCCCTTCAATGGTATTTTAGGGATGCATTTGAGAATGTGGCATTCATGGGACACCTACCCTAGTGGAAAAAATGTGTCCTTGACCCACATGTGTTTGTATGTGTATGTGTGTGTTAAAGGGGCTTCCAATATGAGGATGAGTTGCATTACCCTTGAGATGCATTATCCAATCACTTATAAATATGCACATTTAGATTGGGTTGCTTCTTACATGGATGCATTTAGTTTTATTTGTAAATAATTTTATTTTCCCCAATTTTTCACAACTTCATTGTGCTTTTAACAATTTTCATTATAGAATAATAAAAATTTGTATGATTAAACTGTATTTCACACACACATTTGTCATTTCCTCTGAAGGACCCAAATTTCTTGGATAATGATACATAGGATTGAATTGGAAATTTAAATGAAAAACAAAACCTGGCATCATTTGGACATAGCTAGCATAAGTTGCTCTGAGACCTGTTTGGATTTGCAAAGAAAAAGAAGCAAGTGCTAAAAATGTTATGTGTTATGTTATTTGTTATAACTTATTTTCATTTCAAACATTTGTACAAACTTTGTCAGCTGATAGGTACCCCAATAAGAAATTGAGCACAACAACATTAACACTTGCAGATTCAACATGTACGATTAGAAAAGTTCACATGAGTCCTTCCTATTATCACTTTGTACTTCTTTTGATGCATGAGAAATAACTGTTTAGGATGACCCTAAGTACCACCAATAGAACTACTGAATTTACACCATATGCAAATACTTGAATTCTATTGATGGAAAAATAATTGCCTCTTTTATTATTCGAATCATTCATTGTATCTATATATTGTTCATAAACATAACAATTTTGAAAATAGGAGTGAAAAAAAATATTGCTTAAAGCAATAATTAGTTCATACTAGCAAGCCAAGAACCTTCAAATTATTAATGACACCATTGCGCAAAGATGCAGATAATGGGCATTTAACACATGCCTCAATCTTGATAGAATATAAATTTTTGAATGATTGGTTTCATGTAAATGTACTCCACAACATGCTATATTGTGATATGTGTGTGCATATTTTCTCAATCTCCACACAGAATAATGTTTGAGAACTAAGGAAAAATATTTATGATGTTACTTGTTTACAAATTTGAGAAAGCCTCAAGGTTTACAATCAAAATCTAGAAATTTTGTTTCCTGGTGGAATGTGAGACATTCTTGGATTTGTATACTGCTTCAATGCTTGTTTAGGATCTAGGTAAGTGTGAATGAATAAAAGCTTTCTATCATTCTTCTATATTGGATTCCCATTCTCTCTAAGTTATCAAAGGCAAGTTAAAACTTGATTAGACTAAGGGACAACATATTCCATTGCCAAAATTTAACCTTACAGGGAAGTGCACTACACTTGTTTGATACTTCCACACATTTTTAGGGCATGCCAATAGAAATGTTATTGTTCTTGGATACACTAGTGTTGGTTAGTTTTAGAAAAGTTCTCTTTGTCAAATATGTTGTTTTCATGAAGTAATATTTCCAACCAAGAGGATAAATACTTTGCATGTCTAGGACATAGTGGTGTTATTTCTTGCCTGTATTTGTGATTTACTAGTATTCCACCACTAATAACTTCATTACGTAGTTGTCTTTTTAGTAGTATATTACAACAATGACTTGTTAAAAGAAAATGATTCTAGTTTGTTTGAACGTCATAAACTGGAAGGAAATATAGCTTTGAATTAGAAAATGGAATATATTCTAAAAAATATGTTTTTTGATCAAATATAGGCCCATTTCCTGATCATTAAAAAAACAGTCACGAAAATAAACAATGATTTTATACACGATGAATTACAAAACTCTGCAGCTCAAAAAAAAGTTAGCATATTCTGTTTTGTCTACATCAGAGAAAAATGAATGACTAACCTTAAGTTTTCTTTGAATATTTATAGAATTATTTTAGAGATTCTAAATGGAAATTGCGTGTGCTAATATTTCTCAATTAATTACAAGGAAAACAAGGGGCATACATAATTTTTTAGCTTATGGGAATTGGATTCCTTTTCCCTTGGAATAGTATGTTGATAATTGAAGATTACTATATTGAAGCTATATTCTCGGTTAGTATCACAATTTACAAAGTCTCGTCTTTGTTTTTTTTAGTTTCTTGTTGTAATCTTGTGTCAGCAATACTTTTCTCCACCCATTAGATTTTTACTAACCAATTTTATTTTTGAAGTGTCACTGCTTCTTAGAGATAACTAGAGGAAACGATACAACTACAAAAGTGGAGCATGAGACGTTCTTAGTAGAAATTTCTAGCTCTGTTTTGTTTATTTGTGACATTTTATTTGCTTTGTTTATACAGGTCATCTGGCCACATAGTGGCCACTATTTCCCAACTAAAGAAAACTTGTTTGAGTTTATTGCTTTTATGTGGAAAAGTGACATTAACAGTATTGTTGATGTTGAGGTATATATCATATAAATGCTTTATAGTCTACTTTAGTTTATAGTCTACTTTCATGTCTTATACTCTTCATTGTAATATTTTTGTTTTCTTTTTGCAGAAAATGGACTCAGTATTGATGGTAAGAAGCAAGGATTGAAGAAAGAGGGGAACAATAACTCTAGAGTGACAAAGAGAGAGAAATGTACTGGTCTAGTGGTACCCATAAAGCCAATATCCCACATAAGACACACACATAAAGACTGATGGTCAAGTTTTCAGAGTTGGTGAATTTGCTTGCAATTCCTTGGCAAGATAATGATAATGTTTTGAAGCGATGAACAATATTTTATCTATAAATTGTACTCCAACCAATATTAAGTTGGAAACTCATATTGTAATACTTGACATTTTATATCATATAATTTATGTGGTTGGAATTATTTGTAGTTACACTTGATATTACTTGGTATTTTAATTAACATATGTAAGTTTGTGTTTTCATATTAGATGAACATGTAAATTGTATCACATTTTTTTTTTTAATTTAGTTGCAAAATAATACTAATTAATTTATGTTGATTAATGATGAACACAAAATCAATCTAAAACTATTAAAATAGTAGTTTATATTGATTAATGGTGAACACAAATAAAGTTAATATGCTACTAAATTAGTCATTTATAATGATTTTTAATGAAAGTAAATGAAATGAACATAAAATACTAAATTAGTCATTTATATAATGAATAAATGACTACTGCAAATGATAAATTTGTGACCACAAATGATGACTCAATTTTGCATATATACGACTATTAGTAGCTAATTTACAATATCTTATAACACGACCAACATTTTGGTCATATTTCTTTGGTCATTAATTGGTTTTCTTAGGTGATCATATAGTAATATATTTTTTTGTATATTTGGTCATTAATTGTGACAATTAATGACCAAATCAATGATTAAATCAATGACTAAATTAATGATCAAATCAATGATTAAATTAATGACTAAATCAGTGACTAAATTAATGACCAAATATACAACTAGACAACAAAATTTAGATAACCAATTAATGACTAAGCTAAAAACGACCAAAATTTGGTCGCATTATAAGATACTGTAAATTAGCTACTATTGGTCACCGATCGAAAAATAGTTGTTTATATGCAAATTTTAGTAATTCTTTTAGTAATTAATTAGCCATTTTGTACTAGTGAAGGCACTCCTCAAGGCTATCATCCCTAAAATAAGCATAAATACCCACAAACCTCTAAGAGAAAGAAAATGAGGAGTAACATAAACAACAAGGTTTGCTACAGGAAACACAAAGTTTGTTACAAGAAACTCTGACAGTGCTACGGGAAACTCAGAATGTGGCACAAGAAGAGAAAAAAGTCAAGGGAGAAGAGAAAAAGGCACCCTTAGAAGGGGAGGAGGGCCATGGTGATGTAAATTAAGCAGAATTTGAGGGGCATGTGCCAAAGTTGAGAAACAAGAGAAGGAAGAGGAGGAACGAAAGGAAGAACCGACCTCTCCAAAAACTGTCCCAAAATAAATTACTATAGTTCAAAATCCTAGCCCACAACTAAACTTCAGCTCCTATTACACATTCATAGAAGGGAGGAGGTTGATCCCTCATAATCTATTATTTCCCTTGTTCTATGAGTTAGAGAAAGAGAGAGTGTGCACCCACCACTGGATGCAAATTTCCAAAACTAGGAATGTGGAAGATATGGGGATCATGGAGGAGAAACTAACTAAGATGGGGAGGGATTTGGCTAATTTGATACTTAGGGAGGTAGCATTGAAAGAGAAGCTACAAGAGTCACAAGAAGAGAATGCAAGGTTGAATGGCCAACTGCAACAAAAAGACAAGAAAATTTCCACCATGGGATCACACCTATGCATGTAGGTAATACAACATAGGAACCCCTCAAATTCTTATGCCATTTTCCTAAAGGAGCAATGGATATAGTTTCAAACAAAAACATTAGCATCATATGGTTCATTTCCTTTCCATAATTAAAAGTAATTTATTGATTTTTTCAACTAGTCCAACATAGAATATAGGGACAAATTGGCAAACTTTTACATGCATAATCTTGTCCTAACTCATTTGAACATTTCGGTCGCAAACTGTAGGTTGGGGGAATATGAAACTGATGGCCCTAGCTTCTTCGATGAAAAATGAAGATGCCAGGGAATAGGAGGTAAAAAAGGTGATGAATAGAGAAGGAAACTAACGTCTCAAAATCAGGACAGAGCTAAGCATCCCTAGAGGGGTCATAAACAACCACCGAATGATAGCCAATGATGCCAACCTTGTAGACATATATCTCAACACACATACATAAAAAAATGTACATTATGATGAAATATATAGACTGTTTGGAGAGGAGTGTGCGATGGCATGCTAGAGAATATGGAATGACCTCCCACTTAGCCTAAGAAACCTAGAGTATCATAATCTAGACAGACTTCAAGTTTCCCTAGAAAGAGCACATTTGTAAAAAAGGGCCATGAAAACAATGAAGATCAAATGGCTTGGATTAAAACTTATTCCACCTTTGCTGCTAGGAATGAGTGAAGGAAAATATCAAACTGAGGAGGAAAATGAATAGGAGGAGACATAAAATAATGCAGGTTTTCTCCCACCAGAGGGGAATAATTGCATGATACCTTGGGATTTCAGAGAGGCCACAAGGCTTTTAAAAGAAATCAAGAAATAGGATTGAGTTTCTAAGACGATGAGAAACCATTTGGTAGGGGGGTGATGATGAGAAGCATAATTAGGAACATTCTAAGGGGTTAATTGTCACCTTTTTAGCTTAATTATTCTCTCTCTCACACATTTAATGTCATTTTTTCATATGTTTCTTAGTGATAATGGTATATTAAGGGTTGTCATGCTTCGAGGCCTATTGTGGTTTAAATGCCAGAAAATCAGGGGAATAATGCCATTTTTGTGGAATATTGCATCATCAGGGCTCAGAGTAGACAACAAGGAGTGATTGTAGGAGGGTTGAGAACCTCCTTAACTCATAAAGGCAACCAATATCTCTTGAATATTCTCCTCCAACAACTCAAAATCAAAGGCATCCAAGCAAGTGAAATATCAAAGGGAGCCAAAGTCCGCTTCTATCAAGCTCCAAGGGAAAAAATACCTTCTTTTTAGGTATTTTTTGGTAGATACCATTTAGCATAAATAGGCCAGAGAAAGATCTCACTAGGATTTTAATTTTGGATGTAGCTAGAGCACTCTTGCATTTTTTATTAGAGATTTATGACTTTCATATGTTATGTACAAGACTAGTTATGAAATGAAATGAGCATTTGGTTTCTTCTCCAATGAGTTAGTTTGAGGGAGTTGAGCTTGTGGGCTAGGGCCTAATCCATTGGACTCAGTATCTCTTGTGTACTTGTGTTTTCTTTCATGTTTTTGTAGTTAGTTTCCATGATTTCATGTTGGGTAGCATATAAAACTCAAAACTGTGTGCTAAGCCTCTCTCTCCCACCTCTTCCATTATATCTTGAGGAGGAAGGACTTCCACCACAGACCAAAATGTATTTTTATTTTACAATTTCTTGGAAAATATAGTTTGCTTTTATTATCATGAACATGTTGTAGATACAGAGGTAGATTTATGTTTTAGTTGCATAGGTAGGTTTATGTAAATTCAACTCATCTTTTCCACCTTTATTTTTTAATTTGTAAATGATGAATGCATGAACATGTAGTTTGATTGCATGTTTTAATAGAGCAGTAGAGGAGGACCCCTTTAGAAGCATCATCTTCAGTCTTCACCCTTCATCAACCACCTTCCATCGAAGTCATCTACAACCCTTTTTTTGGAGATTGCCACCACATCACCGAGAGCCACCTTGAGGGTGAAAGAAAGGCTTTGTGTATAGTTCTGAGCTTGGAAAATGGGTTATATATCCTTCATATACCCAGATCCACCTTCATCCCACCTCTCCCAACCTTTTCCTCGCCATTTATAGCCCCAAACTCCACACAATTTGTTTCATGTAGCTTTTCAGGACATCCTGTAGCACTACAAGAAATCCTATAGAATCTTCTTGTAGCAATGCCAAACACTCACTCCTTCAACGCAAAATCACTCTTTCACCTCATCTAAGCCTAGTAAACCCACCAATAGACCTCCAAATCTGAACCTTTGTTCCAGGGTCCCTCTAAGGCCACTTCAACGCCTCCTTCATTTGCTACAAAACATAGTCATTTTGGAGTGTGATTAGTTGATTAATAGATGTATTGTTGAACACAGTAGTGAAGCATAAGTAGATAGGAATTAGTTAGTCATTTGATTCAGTATGTGTGCTCTATATTAGTTTCCTTTTCTACAATTCAATTCGACAATATAGATTATGAATGCCACTTAGTGTAATTTCCTTTCTCGCATTTGCATAAGTGTGAATTTCTCTTTCTTGCAAATAACTAGTTGTATCAATGTGATCTAGAGTAGTTTCTTTCCTTTTTGATAGAGTAATGGTCATGATTTTTTTCTACTCATATATTACATTTAGAAGTGTGACAAAATTTCTTTCCTAGAAGTAACCCTAGAAGTAGCACCTCATTGTAGAACTTAGATGAGGATGGCCTGAGTAGAAATCATACGCTGTGCATATAGCACTATCACCTTTGAGTTTGTACGAACCTCGGGTTGATAAAGTAAAGTTCAGTAGCCCCTAGTAGTTGAATCACTCTTGTTGCAGTACTAGGGATCATCAATCTATGTGTCCATGATACAATCAGTTGTGTCTTTTTCAATTTAGTGTAGGTTTATCTCTATTGGTGTGAGTTGTTATGCAATTTCTGATGTGTCTAGTAATGGTGGAAAGTAAGGGAGAAGGTGATCCACATTGAAAACTTGGTATAGGCCAAGGAACGATGAAATGTTGTGCTTTGAAGAATTTTCCCGGACAACCTTGGTGATGGTGTATGGCCCATATCAGAGCGGGCGAGCTTTCTATGTGGCCCGACGAGGCACTCCTTTTGCAAATGTAGCCAGAATTTGTCTCCCACAAGGAACTTTTGTGGAACCTGATGTTTATCATGTCGTTGCTTGTACTTACAATTTGCTTTGTCCAATATGTGATGGACCTATTAGAAGATGCATTGAATGCACTCAATGAAGTTGTTATCCCTATCATCTTTGGGTTGGACATAAGTCAGTATGCCTAAGTAGTTGCAAATGGTATGGCCACATCAATGGGACATAGCGGATGGAATCTTGACCACACCTGAAAGGGGTTGTAGTCATTTGAGCTATGGAGAGACCTATTGTAGCTGTGTTGTACATAGGGGAGGATTTTATTCCATGCATGTGGATGCTTCAAGTTGTACATGCATATAATGTGTATGGTAATCTTGTTGACGACCTTTGTTTGGCCATCAGTTTGGGGGTGGAAAGTCATGGACTTAGTGGGCTTGGTATTGAGCATCGACCAGAGAATTGACCAAAATTTACTTAAGAACCTATTATCCCGATCTGAGAAAATGGACTGTGTGATCCCAAATTTTACCCACACTCATTAAAAGAAGAGCGTAGCAATGTATTCTATTGTGATACTCTTATTGTATGCTTCCATATTGGCTATGTTAGAGAATCTGTTGATGACCATGAAAACACATTAATTACCATTTTTAGTAGAAGGAAGGCCTAAAATGTAATCCATGGAGATGGATTCCCATGGTCGAATAGGATTAGGGAGAGGAGTATATAGGCCTTACTTCTTGATGGTTGGTTTGGAAATGTCACAGGCAATCCAAGATTTTATGTACTTTCCAACATCGCATTGAAGGTTTGGCTAATAAAAATACTTCTGCAGCACTAGCTGTATTTTTTTCTACTTCGAAATGTTCAGCGACTCGACTATAGTGCACCTCCGAAATCATATTGGCACACTAACTTGAAGGAACATAAAGGTATCCTAGGTGGCATAAAAATGCAACACAATGGTGAAAATTGGGAACTTCATTTCCTTCTAGGAGTGTCTGGTATGTGTTGTCGAATTTTGGATCTTTTGTAAATATCTAGCCACCCTAAAGTCTCGTTCCCACCATAGTCAAGCACAGTGGTTAGCCCCATGAACAAAGGTCGGTTGAGGACATTTTCAATATTATTGGTGCTTCCCTTCTTATACTTAATGTTCAAATGGAATTGTTGTATATATGTGGACCATTTCTAATGGCGATTGTTCTGCAACATCCCTAGTGTATGTATGAACTGCACAGGTTGTTGGTCCATATGGATGACCATTTCCTTCCCCATAATATAATGCTTCCATTATCGGTAGGCCTAAACAATGGAATACATGTCTTTGTAATAGGTGGGATACTTTTGCACCATGTATGAACGTGTCTCACTATGATATGGAATTATATGCCCCTCATGAGTAAGAACTACACTAATAGCATAGTCAGAGACATTTGTCTCAATCTCAAATGGTTGTTGCAGGTCTGGTAATGTGAGCACTGGTGCAGAGAAGAGGTGTTGCTTTAGCTTAGAAAATGACTTATTTTGGGATTCATATCGAAAGAAATTTTCTTTCCCTTCACCATTGGTGACTTGACTTAAAGGCCAAGTGTTATGATAGAACCCTAATAGGAATCTACGATAGAACTTGGAAAGGCATAGAAAGTTGAAGAGGTATGTTAGAGTGGCTCAGGATGGCCAATCCAAAATGGCTTGTATCTTAGTTGGGTCCACATGCATACCCTTCTCATTATTAATGCACACCATATATTAAACCTTGTTCATACCAAGAGTACATTTCTCCAAGTTGGCACACATTTATGTGGTCCCATGGTCTGGAGGACCTGTTGAATATGGTAGAGATGCTCTTCCCAAATCTAGATGAATATCAGGATTTCATCCAAATACATCACCACAAATGAGCTGGTGAAGGGTTGCAAGATTCCATCCATCATATGCATGAAGTTCGTGGGGGAATTCGTCAACACTAAAGGAATGACCAACCATTCAAAAAGGCCCTCCTTTGATTTGATGGTAGTATTCCAGACATCAAAGGGTTTGATTGGTACCTTGTGATAATCAGACTTCAATTCAATATTGATAAAATATTTAGCCCACTTGAGTTGGTCCATAGGGTCATCAATCTATGGGAATGGATACCTATTCCAGAAAATTATCTTGTTTAGTGCCTGATAATCAATACATAGTCTCCAGGTCCCGTCCTTCTTCTGTATCAACACGATCGAGCTCCCACAAGGTGATGAACTTGGATTGATGTCCCCTTTCTATAGAAACTCCTGAATTTGCATCTTGATCTCATTGTTCTCCAGAAAAAACCATCAATAGATCGTTCCATTATGTAGTGGCATGCCCAATGTCAGATCAATGGAGTGCTTGACCTGAGAATGTAGAGGTACCCTTGTGGGATAGGTGAAGATGTCCACGTACTCCTACACAACCTTGTATACATGTTGTTGTGTGGAGGAGCCCTCTTTAGAGGCTGTGACAAAAATATTATTCTTGCCCTGAGGGTGAATCATAAGGAATGAAATTTCCCCTGTCTGGGTAATGATCTTACTACATTACTTTGCAACGATCAAAGAGATGGTGGTATACGGTGCTACCTCTAGTATCATGTACAAATTATTTCCCAAATTAATAATAATAGTGCGAGGCCTATACCCATACACAGCATGTCGCTTCCACAAGTATGGTTGGCCTAATAATACATAATAAAATTCAAGAGGAGAAACATCAAATAATACCTCTTCCGTGAAGGGATTAATGTTATAGGGAAGGAGGCACTTCAATTTGACGCAGAGATCACGTCCTTGGTGAATCCATCCGATGGTGTACGAATGTCGGTGTGTTTTAGTTAGCAGGCCTAGCCTCTTCACGACCTCTACTGAAATGAGGTTATTTTCACTCCTGTTGTTGAAAATGAATTGCAATGGATAACCCTTCACACACATTTGTGAGTGGAATGGGTGCTCCCCCTCCTCTAGATCTTCGAGCTCATCCTTCTGGATCTTGGTGGTGGAAACAGTGAGATTGGGCTTCACATCAATAATAATCTTCCCTTTTCCATTCCCATTAGCGGGTTCTGACTTACAGTTAGAACACACATTTGATTTGGAAGCCTTCAACTCAGCCACTAGTGACTACTTAGCTTGACACTCACTTGTGTTGTGAATGGGGCTTTGATGAAATTTGCACCATATTCCCGTGTCTTATTTTGTATTTGTGGTGTTATTATTTTCCTACTTCGATGGGTTTTCCTGTATTTCCTCCCCTTAGACTTGTCCTTTGTTATGTGAATTTTGGATGCCTTTCCCTTGCTTTAGATTTGCAGATCCAAAGTCTCACTTCTTCTCTTTAAATTTATACTCAATATTGACAACATATCGATAGGCAGTGCCAAGCAAGGAGAAGTCTAGGAAATCCATCTCATCTTGGACGTATTTGTGTACAAAATGTTTCTTATAATCCTTGATACCCAACTTCGTGCGAAGGGTATGAAAAATATTTGTGAACTCTGGTACATCTTGGTCCCTTCCCTATCACATCACGGTCAAATTTATGTATTTATCGTCATAGCTCCACAATAATACTACTCCTTGATAGCATCTTAGAAATAATTCCAAGTGGGTGTGGCTAAAAATAGTGAGGGTTCACCCATTTCCCTCTTCTCATAGTAGTTTTCCCACCAATCCTTGACATGGGGGTGGATTTGAGGAGTGCAAAAGTAATATTTTCCCAGTTGGAAAAATCATGAACTGATAAATATCCTTCTATCAGGTTTAACCATTTATCTACGAAATCTGCATATATCTGACCTTAAAATATGGAGATGTGAAAGTTAATTTCTACCTTAAAGGGAGTGGTTCATCCAAAGTGGCTTCTAGAAGAAGATGTTTCACCTGTCGATAACCGCCAAAGGATCTGGGTAAAGTTGTACATCATCGCATTTATCTGTTGCTTGAGGGCTTCTTAGAGAAATATTTTGAAAGAATATCATCCCCCCTCATATTTATTTTCTATCCCCATGTGAGGTCATTGGGGTTTACAAGGCTCATCTTTCAAAATTTCAAGTAGTTTGAGCCCTAACTCCTTATACCCTATTCTCGTTGTGGACGTGCAAAGAAAAATAGAGAAAGATCATACATCTCTGATACCACTAATCTTAACTTAAATAGGAATGCATATATATATATATAAATATAGAGATGCAACATACATAAAATTTCATTTCATTAATCTCAAAGAATTGAAATATGCTTACATACAGAATTGAAATAACCTAGCTCTGACGATGGTAGCTTTTCTTTGAGAAGAGGTGTGGTAGACACATACCTATGAAATATGTTACAATGAGGCTTGAGGGCCTTTTTATTATTTAACAATAAGGTAAAACCGTAAAAAACCAAAACCCTAACTACAGGAGATGGAACACCTAGAGTTTTTGGGCCTCGTTGGGTTAGTTGGGCAGCCAAATTCCCTGGGTCATAACTTGGTCATATTATCTTTGTTTGGCTTGTATGATACCTCGTTGGAAATATGTCTCTGAGTACTACAAATTTTTTTTTAGGCTCCTACTCATGGGAATGAGCATGTTTTGGACCCAAAAAAACATTTTTTTGGGGGTCAAAACTTCTCCAGAAGTTTAAGACCCAAAAAAATGCTAAAAATAGTAAATGTTTCTATAAACAAGGAAACCAATGAAACCAATTGGAGGTCTATGTGGCATAATAAGGTGGCCACCAATATTCATCACTTTCTTACGATATTCAAATGAGTTGTTTCTAGATGCGATATATGTGTAACCGATATTCTTCGAATGATATTCATTTTATTTTCTTGAAGGACCTTAATTTTTGGATGCTTCACGTGAAGTTTCTTAATAACCAACACATAATTTGATGAGAAAAGAGCTTTAAATTTTAAGAATATGGCCATGAGATTCAGAACCTTTATGAAACTTTAAGCTGTGTTTGAGCTCCTCCCATTCTTTTTTTAGAAGAATGACTCCCTCCTCTATCCTTTCGCATATTTTTTCCTTCTCATTTAGTTTTTGTGACAAAACCTTCGTTATTATTTTACATTTTTCTAGTTCAACTTTGAGAGAAAGGATATATTAATACCATTGATAATATCCTTACTTTATTAGCGTTTCATTGTAATTACAGTTCTAAAAAACCCTAGTGTATCACTCTTCTTCATAAAAGCATGTAAAATCCAAAGGGAAGGAAACATAAGGGAGGTGCCAGTTTCAGATTCAAACCCTGAGACCTCACATTCATTAATTCATACCCAACTATCAAAGTTATCTTTGAGCAGGCTGGATGTATTAGATTTTGTGAAAATACTCAAGGGTATAATGTTTAGCTCACAAAGGAGTTTTCCATTAACTTTAATGGGTTGGAATATAAGGTTGGAGCACTTACCTTTCCAGTTTTAGATGTCACAGTATCAAATGCAACATAGATTCCTGCTTCAGGGAGAGCAATGGTTAGAGGGAATACATCTTGATATTGCCCATTACAAATATTTTCTGAAGCTTGATTATAGAAATAAGGAGTATGGGTCCATTGTTTCTAAAGAATATCTGCTTCAACATCATATCAAGCTTTTTCAAGCCATTCAAAAGTATTTTACATGTGAGGTTAGGTTTGGAAGGATATATCAATACCATTTTAGACTCCTAATGAATTTTACAGGGAAGAGCCCATTGAATTTTCCCTTCTATCTATTCAGGAGACTCAACAAGATGGAAAACAAAGTTCATTGAAAACAAAGCCAACTGGAACATAGATTTTTCCACTTTTCCTTAGCTAAGATCTTGGTATTAGAGGAATTAAACAAAATAAATCAATCATGGAAATCATTTGTAGAGTCTTAAAATATGGTGGTTGATGTGCCAACTATTTCCTTGAGCAACAAAGAAACAACCTCAATAGTGGCAAAGGATGCTCAATAACCAACTCAAATTTTAGTGAAGAGGTCCTCAAATACAGTGAAGTAAAAGGAAAATAAGAAAGGAAAGAAACTACATTTTTCACCACAAGGTGGATGTCCCTAAATATCCTCTCAGCGGGTCCAATCCAAAAACTTCCCTTGGAGAAAACATTTGAAGCCATAGAAACTGTACCGAAATTTGACATTGTTGATGGTAAAGTTAAGGAGATTGAACAATTAGGAGAATAGTAAAAGAAGGTACATATGGTTATTGAAAAATTGGAGCAAGAAAATAGGAAATTAAAGAAAGTTATTTTAGAAAAGACAGTTAAATCTAGTGAATATGTGCCAATGGTTGAAGCTACACCATTTGTGACCAAATCCAAGGGAAAGTAAAAGGTAGTGACATAATATGTTAACAAGGAAGAAGTTCCAGTATCTAGAGTAACCAGATTCTCATCTAGAATGCTACAAATCCAAGAAGAGAAGACAATGCAAGAAGTGGAAAATACAAAGGTAGATGAGGGGAAGCACACCTTTAACAGATTGAGAATGAAATTGAAGAAGGCACACAATGATATTTTTGAGCTCAAGAAACAATATGAGACAACCAATAAGAAGTTAAGTGAGATTTTAGACATGTATGAACCAACTATGTAGAATCTTAGGTATATGTTGAAGAGGTCTCTCCCACTGCATAGGAAAATGAAAAATGTATGCAGAGATAATTTTTCTACGAGGAAAGAATTAAGAGCCACCAAGCAGCAATTGAAAGAGATGCAGGAGAAATATAGAGGGAGGTTGGACCTTTTAGCTGAGGCACCCAAAGTTTGAAGGGGTAAAATAATGCAGTTTTTATTTTTTATTTTTGCGTAAGGTAGGCTTGTTTATGGGGTTTAGGGTCATGGTGATAATTTTTTGCATAAATTACCTCTTTGAAACCACATTATTTTATTATTTTGAAGTCATTTATGAAGAATAAACTTTCACAACCTTTTGTGCCCTAGCTGACATTAGGGTTAGGGTTTTTGATGTGGAAAGGAAAATTTTTATTTTTTTATGAAGGGAGGCTTGATAGGGGCATGTGGCATGGGTATTGTATTTTCATTATCATCATCAACATGAGAATATTTTCCAAGGACCACATTGTCAATCCAACCATGAAAAAGAGATGGCATTGCGCTTTTCATACTAGCACTACGTTTTTAGTTAATCATGAAATTGTAAAAGTTGGAGGACATGTATGGAAAAGAAATACTATAGGGAGAATATTATTCATGTACAACCTTTTTAAAACATTTTGGATTCATCAGGAAGCTCAGGGATCAACCAAAATCATCTCAACCTCAGAGAGTTGCATTTTCATGTTGTGTTTTTTATGTTTTGGAGCTACGCTTCCAGAAAATCATATTTTTGACAAATTTTGCTAATTAAAATCTTATAAATATGTTTTTATAATCTTAGTATTTGTAATAAATAATATAGTGACTCATGAGCATGATTTAGGTTGAATATTTAATGTAAAAGCGCTTAAAAAAGATCTAGTTAATCAGTTCCTAGTTTTTAGAAATCTGTTCTATTTTCATTGCATTAGTTAGAAACGGAAATCCCAATGAGGAATTTGACCCCTAGAGTTGGGAACTGACTCATTTTTATCTATTTATGATGTGAATTTAATTGAATAAATGGTTTTCTAGTTCGAGGAGAAAGAACATTGTGTATTGCACTCTTTTCATATGATTTTACATTGAATGAAGAAAGAAGTGGAATTTACATGGATTCTTGTGTTAGTTTTCCTTAGAGATGTCATATTATTATTTGTAAGTTAAATTATATGAATATCATGCTTTAAATGCATATTTTGGTTTAGCTAAACATAGATATTGATTTCAGAATTAATTTCAAATAGTGCTCTAATTTAGTTTGCTAGACTTCTATGTTTTCTTCTAAATGACAACTAGAATTGATCTTCGTGTTTGATGCTCTATTGTTATTTTCCATTTATCTTCCACTCACCCTTCTATGACGAACTTAAATTTAAAACTTCAAAGAGACTACCTATGCTTCCCTTGTAGAAGCTCCTCTTCCTCTTCATTTCATCACTGGAAACTTAATCAAGTAGACATGACTCCATGCCTAATGGATTTGCCTCCTTTCCTACCAGAAAACCTTTGAAAATTTATTCCTCCCTAAGAACCATATCTATCCTATTATAAGAGTAGTTGAAAATTTCAGGCAAAGATAGCCCTCTCTAGAGCTAGAGGGCATAGATTGTAGCTCGCAAGTAATTTTGTAGTTACCTCTAGTTTCTCTCTTGAATCGAGAGAAATTACATAGTGATAATAGTTGGCATACTTTTAGATGACATTGTTGCATTTGATGATGATGATGATTATGTTGAATGAGTACCCAATGAGGCTCAAGATTATATGGATATCCTTGATATTGAAGATAGTCCTCTATCATCATCTTAAGCTTTGCATTTTTGTTGCTATATTTTGTCTTTTCACATTTTGAATTATGTGGTACTTTAGGCTTTTGCCATTTTTATAGTATGAACATCAATATGATTTAGTTGGCTTTTAGTTTTGGTTTTGACCTTTTTTTATCTTGAATCATTTAAAAATTCAAATTGGTATGTACATTTTATTAAAAAAAAATTAATATATATTAAATTTTAAATTTTAATATCTTATATTTTTGAAACTTTCAAAAATTGGTATGTTCATTTTATTAAAACAAAAACTTTTAATATATATTAAATTTTAATATCTTATATTATTGAGGCTCCGAATTTGATTTTTCCTTTCAATTTGGGAAAAAAAATTAGCCATTCAAATTTGGGTAAAATTTTTAGCAATACAAAATACTTGTTCCAAAATATTCGCTTATCTTATGGAAAACTCGTAAAACATATACACAATTATAGAAAAATAAGAGATTCTGACAAGGCTATGAAAGTGACGCTCGTTTACCCATTTTTCTCTTTTTAACCATAGAATACAATTAATTCTAAAATAAACATGTCAAACTGAACTTGACAATAATTTCGAAAAATGTCAAAATGACCGGCATGTTAAAAAATGAGAAATTTCCCAAATTATATATATACAGAAAGTTGGCACTGGCATATGTCTAGTAGCAAGATGATTCCAGTAAGTACAAGCTTCAAGATCCTCCATAAAACCTTCAGATCCCACAATAAACTCCAGCGCTCAAGACATGTAATAAAGTACTCCCACATAAATGTTAATATCTTAGGTAATCAATGCCATCCCACAAAAATGCTAAGATCTCATGTAATCAATGCCATCAATGAAGACACTGAACCATACTAGGAAGTTGGTAAATTCAAATTAATGACCAACGCCAACCCCAAAATCTCCACCAATACCACCATCAGAAAAATTTTCAGCCAATACCCATAGCTGATACATAAAAATATCACCCCCATAGGAACCATAACAAGAACTAGGGGAAGTTCTGAATGCTCAACGATGACTAGGAGGATGTCAATGACACAATTGGGTCGAGGTTACGAAACTCACAAGTGCGGAGCATAGGCATCTATGTGCCACGGTGGAGGCCATGGCTCAGGTACTTCTAAACTAGAAACTTATGCCTTCCACTTGAGCCTAAATAAAATTTATTTGTAAATAAATAATGTTACACAGAGCTAGATCCTAACGTGGCTTCCTTGCAAAACCCAAAAACTCAACTAATTCAGGTACTTTAGCCTAGACTGGTTCAGTTTGAATGCACTACCATCAACTCCGAGGCAGTGCATTCAAATTTTGTTGGAATTTCTGAATGATTCCAAACAATAGAGGAATACAAAAATTTCCCAACTTCAACACAGAGATTCAGTGTAAAATTCTGGACAGAGATGGCACAAAACAAACTTATTTCATTAAACTTAAAAAAAAAATTACAATCTTCAGCACTGCATTGTTCTGGATAAAATATAAAATAAAACTTCAGTTTCTGTTGACTGCTACAAAAACACAGTGAAAGAATATGCTCTCTGTCTCTTACAATATGCACATGCAGTGGTCTTACATTCTCGGTTTTTCACACACAAAAATGCACATACACAGTGTTGTCTCTTACTGCCTTCGGGCATTGCATACACTTTCTATTTTTTTTTTACAAAAGAAAGTGTCACACACAGTCACTGCTATTTTTAGCCTTCAGACATTATAAAAAAAATACATAGTACACTGACTATCTTATATATATATATATATATATATATATATGTTATAAACATATGAATGCTTATAATATATATTAAAAACATCTATATTATAGTCTAAGTAAAAAAGACTTTTCATAAAACATGTTACGGCATAAAAATAAAACATAAACCTTAATTCCTAAATTTTAAAACTTTATCGCGGATTTTAAAAACTGAAATTGAAACTCCTTTTGATAATCTATTGCATCGATTTATGAAATGGATGACTTGTGCGATCGGCTCCATTCTATGCGATCAACTTACCCAATGCGATGGATGACTTAATACCTTGAGCATGCGATATGCGATATGTGATATTTGCAATATCGCATCGCAAATGAAACAACAAAACTTGTAATGGTGCAGAAAGGTAATGCGATATGCGAAGTTGCAAAGTGTGTTTTGCATTATGGGGTTGGTGGTGTTTAATGGCACGGACGACAGAGTTTTAAATGTTGGTGATTGCGTGGATTCAAACCAGATTTTCACTGTGAACATGGCTACAACCATTAACCAAAAAAACTTGTTTTGCAGGCTTTGAATGCAGAATTTAAGCACACGGTGGCATGGAAACAAACATCAAAAATTCCTGAGCTGTTGTCCTCTGACATTAAATCAAAACTGGATTTGTGTCCTTGTTGCCAGAGTTGCAGTTATATTTAGAAATTTCTACACTCCCCCTTAAACACAACTGTTGGGTTCTCTTCCATACCCAAACACTTTCTCAAATAATTAAAACTTTTCTACCCCAATGGTTTCATTAATATATCAGCAAACTGCTCCTCTGTTCTGCAATGTTGCAAAACAATTTCACCATTGCTCACTAGCTCTTTGATGTAGTGATACTTGGCATCAATGTGTTTCGTTCTCTTATGAAATACTGAATTCTTTGACAATGCTATTGCTAAGCTATTATCACAATAAATTGTTGTGTATTTTACCTATTCATGACACAAAATCCTCAACATTCTCCTCATCCAAACTGCTTGACATGCTGCTGTTATAGCTGCCACATACTCTGCCTCTACTGTAGATAAAGCCACAAATGCCTGTTTCATAGAAGCCCATGAAATGGCTCCTAAACCCATATGAAAAACATAACCAGAAGTGTTTTTTCTGTCATCTATACTTCCATCCCAATCATTTTCAGTATATCCAATCAATTCAAAATTTTCTGAAGTGGTGTACAAATTACCATACCTCTTTGTTCCTTTCACATACCTCATAATTATTTTCGCTACATGCCAATGTGCCTAGTTTGGCCTTTCCATAAATATGGAAATTAAGCTTACAACATGCATAATATATGTCCTATTTGCGGTCAAATACATGAGGCTGCCAACTATGCTTTTGTACAAACTTGGATCAAAATCCTTGCTCCTGTATTCTTTGTTTAACTTCAATCCCATCACTGTAGGAGTAATTTCTGCCTTGCAATCCTGCATATTAAATATTTAGAAAAATTCATTTACATATTTGGCTTGAGAGATAAAAATCTTATTTTCATTTTTCTCTACTTCTATTCCTAAAAGGTATCTCAGCAATTCCATATCAATCATTTCAAATTCATCCTTCATGACTGATTTAAAATTCTGAATGAGGTAAGCATCATTGCTTGTGAATATAACATCATCAACATACAAAACAACAATCAGCATTTTACCATCTTTCTCCTTGATGTATAATGTGGGTTCTTATTCACATTTTTCAAACCCATTTTCCAATAGATAGGCATCTATCCTACTGTACCATGATCTTGGTGCTTGTTTCAACCCATACAGAGCTTTCTTCAATCTGCAAATTGTGTTCTCTTGGCCTTCTTTCTAATAGCCCAGAGGTTGTTCAACATAAACCTCTTCCATCAATACTCCATTTAGGAATGTTGATTTCACATCCATTTGGTAAACCTTCCACTTGTGTTGTACTGCTATGGAAAACACTACACTTATAGTTTCCATTCTTGCAACTGGTGAAAATTTTTCCTCATAATCTCTTCCTTGTTGCTGCTTGTAGCCTTTGACAACAAGTCTAGCCTTGTGCCTTTCAATCTTACCTTCAGCATTGCTCTTGGTTCTGTAAACCCATTTTACTCCAATAACTTCTTTTCCTTTTGGGAGATCAGCTAATTCCCATGTCTTATTTTTCTCCATGGCATTCATTTCTTCTTCCATAGCATCTATCCATTTCTTATCTTTGACTGCTTCTTCAAAATGAATAGGATCATCTACATGAAAATATAATGCAAATGAAGATTTCATACCTTCATTTTCTACCTCTTGCTCATAAATCTCATTCAAACTTTTGAATCTGGTTTCTCTTTCATTTTTTGAACTTGTGCTTTTGGAAGCACTCAAATCTGTTCCTTGTTGTGTGCTTGGAGAAGCACTGTCATCAGTTCTCAAGGGTGTTCTCATACCTTCTTTTGGTGTCCCTTTCTGTCCTTGTGTTGGTGGAGGTGGTGTTGCTAATGAGGGATGTCTTTCAGCCATTTCTTCATCATCCTCATCATGAGACAAACAACTTTTGACATTCATTGTTTTCTGAATGCTTCCATCTCAATCTTTTTCCTTAATAAATTGTATGTATCTACTTATAAAAAACTTCTTGGTGGATGCGTTATACAATCCGTATGCCTTGGATTCTACACTGTATCCAATAAATATGCACTTCTCCCCCTTACTGTCCAACTTCTTCCTTAACTGATGTGGAATGTGTGCATAAGCCACACAACCAAAAACTCTCATGTAGGTGATAAACTATTTTATGCCACTCCATACTTCTTCCGTAACTCTGTTCATTAAAAATTTGGTTGGGCATCTATTCAAGATGTATGCTACAAAATTTACAGCTTCAGCCTAATATTATTTTGGCAAATGCTTTGCCTTCAGCATACTTCTTACCATGTCCATGACGGTTCTATTTTTCCTTTCTGGAGCTCCATTTTGCTGTGGTGTGTATCTTGCTGTAAATTGCTTGTGTATCCCATTTTCTCTGCAAAAATGTAGAAATTATTTTGAGATATATTCACCTCCTCTGTCTGTTCTTAAGACCTTAATATGTTGCGCACTTTGTTTCTCTACAAGAGCCTTAAAGTGGAAGAATTTCTCAAAAACTTCACTCTTAAATTTCAAGAAATAAACCGAAGTTTTTCTTCTGTAATCATCAATAAAAGTCAGCATATAGTGACTACTTGCTAGTGATGATGTTTGCATTGGTCCACACAAATATGAATGGACAATTTCTAAGGGTGTCTTTATCCTTATGCTCTTTCCTGATGGAAAGATTTCTCTATGTTTTTTGCCGAATGTGCAACCTTCACATAGGTTGTTTGGTTTCTCAATCAATGGTAATCCCCTTACGATTCCTTTCCTATGCAACAAATTCAGACCTCCAAAGTTGAGATGTCCAAATATCAAATGCCATAACCAATTTTCATCATTTGCTTCTCTTTGGAATGTCTTTGTGTCATTCCTTCCATTTCAACTCTTTTCTTCAAATATGTTCTCATATTGAGAGGGAACATTCTGTTCCTTGTCATCTTCACTTGTGCAATGCATTGCTTGTTGGTGGTTTATCCATGAAGGTGCATACATCATCTTCAATGAAAACATTATAACCCTTTTGAATGAGTTGTCCAATTCTCAAGAGGTTACACTTCATACCAGACACATAGTATACATCTAATATGGATCTTCCTTCTCCTTTTTTTATCAAAACACTTACTCTGCATTTTCCCATGACAGAGACTTTACTGTCTGTCCCCAACGTTACTTGAGGCTTTACATTTTCATCTAATATGGAAAACATGGAAATGTTTCCAATCAGATGGTTGCTACATCTTGAATCTAGAAACTATATATCTTCATTCTTTTCTTCAACCATATTACATGCTAAAAAATTCTCTTGACTAATATTTTCTTTAGTAAAACTAGCACTGGGTCTATTACCCATGTCACTTTGTTTCTTCCTACATTCATTGGCATGGTGCCCATACTTCTTACAGTAATGACATTGGACTTGGGATTTATCATACCTTTGTCCATGTGCTTGATTTTTTCCACCTTGCTGGCTATTGCCTTGGCCATGGCTCTAATTTTGATTGCTGCCCATTCCATTTGTATTTGCATGGCTATTTCTTCCTCCTCTCTTTTGGGTTCTGCCTCCTCCTTTTCCTATGTATTTTCCTCTGTCTTGACCTAATCCTCTTCAACTCTCAAAGAACATTTGGGTCTTGAAGGCATGCTCCAAAGATGATTTTGTTGTTCTACCCAATCTTTATTCACATGTCATCAATGATGCATGAAGCTCATCAACTGTAAAATTTGAGAGATCCTTTGTCTCTTCAATGGTTGTGACTATCACATCAAACCTTGAGGGTAAGCTCCTCAACACTTTCTCCAGTATTCTTCTCTCTTCTACTGTGTCTCCATGAGATCTCATTTCACTGACCAACCCAATCAACTGTGTGAATAATGAGTCTATTGTGTCAGACACTTTCATGCAAATGACTTCAAAATCCCTTCTCATCAATTGAAGCTTTACTGTCTTTACCTTCTCCATACCTTGGTAGGCTGTCTAGAGAGTATCCCATGCATCCTTGGACCTCTTGGTTGCTGTTATATTTGGAAATAAACTTTCATGCACTGCTTGAAAGATATAGAAGAGGGCTTTTGAGTCATTCTTCCTATTACTCTTCAACAAATCCTTCTTTGCCTGTGTCAAGGCATTAAATTCATTTTCATCTGCTCGTTCCTCTAGACCATCTTCAACTAGATCCCATAAAACTTGAGAGGCAAACAGGGCTCTCATTGTGATTGCCCAATGGTCATAGTTCTTCCCATTGAACTGTGGGAATTGAGTATTTCCTATACTCGTGTTTCTGCTGGCTCCTGCCATGGATTGCTTATTGAGCTATGCTTTTAAAACTTGACTGTGTTTCTCAAATAAACTATCTCTCTGCTTGAGAGATAAAATCTGTCTCCGAGGACAACACTCTTTAAACACAAACTCAAAACTCTGTTTTCATAAATACCTGGACTTTGATGAGCCTTCACACTACTAGAGAACTGCTTCAACAACTCCTTCCCTCAATTTCTTTGACAAACTTCAAAGAGCTTGGACCAGCTCCGATACCATATTGGAATTTCTGAATGATTCCACACAATAGGGGAATAAAAAAATTCGCCAACTTCAACACAGAGATTCAGTGTGAAATTGTGGACAGAGATAGCACAAAACAAACTTCTTTCATTAAACTTAAAAAAAACATTACAATCTTCAAAACTGCATTGTTCTGGATAAAAAAAAAAACTTCAGTTTTTGTTGACTACTACAAAAACACAGTTCAAAAATCTTCTCTCTGTCTCCTACAATATGCACACACAGTGCTCTTCTATTCTCTATTTTTCACACACAAAAATGGACATACACAGTGTTGTCTCTTACTACCTTCGGGCATTGCATACACTCTCTTTTTTGTTTTACAAAAAAACGAGTCACACACAGTGACTGCTATTTTTACCCTTTGGGCATTACAAAAAAAATACACAATACACTGACTGCCTTATATATATATATATATATATTTGAAATGTTATAATATATATTAAAAACATCTATATTATATTCTAAGTAAAAAACACTTGTCATAAAACATGTTACGGCATAAAAATTAAACATAAACATTAATTCCTAAGTTTTAAAACTTTGTCGTGGATTTTAAAAACTGAAATTGAAAATCCTTTTGATAATCTATCGCATCCATTTATGAAATGGATGACTTGTGCGATCGGCTTCATTCTATGTGATCGACTTACCCAATGTGATGGATGACTTAATACCTTGCGAATGCGATATGCGATATGTGATATCGACAATATCGCATCGTAAATGAAATAACAAAACTTGTGATGGTGCGGAAAGGTAATGTGATATGCGAATTGCGAAGAGTGTTCTACATTTTGTGGTTGGTGGTGTTTAATAGCGCGGATGGAAAAGTTTTAAATGTCGGTGATTGCATGGATTCAAACCATATTTTCACTGTGAACATGCCTATGGCCATTAACCAAAAAATATTGTTTTACAGGATTTGAATGCAGAATTTAAGCGCACTGTGGCATGCAAACAAACAACAAAAATTCCTGAGATGTGTTCCTCTAGCATTAAATCAAAACTGTGTTTGTGTCCTTATTGCCGGAGTTGCAGTTGTGTTCAGAAATGTGAACAAATTTGTTTGTGTTTCCATACAGTGTTGTCTTTTTTCGTACTCATTCTTCGGGTCCAACTCAGTTGTTTTGTTTGTGGGTAATTGTTTTCTTTGTTTGGGTTTGCCTAAATGCATCCTGAAAGTTGGGTTTCTACCTGACAATGGCTTCCTTGTAAAACCTAAAAACTAAACTGATTTAGTTCCTTTTGCCTGGACTGATTCAGTTCGAATGCACTATTAACAACTCAGAGGCAGTGCATTCGAATTTTTTTGTTTCTTCATAAAGTCTTGTGTTTTTGCTTACTCATTCTTCCTGTTAGACTTAGCTATTTTGTTTGTGGGTACTTGTTTTCTCTGTTTGCGTTTTCTTAAATGCATCCTCAAAGTTGTGTTTTTACCTGTCAAGTTTTGGGGTTTCTTTGTTGTTTTTTAAATTTTACTGAAATGTTTTTATTTGTTTTTGGTTGTATCCTTTTGTTTTGATTAAGAATGGAAGAAGTTTTTCTTTTTTAATACCAAAAACGAATCACCGGAAACTTATTTTTTTGACCATGACACACTGCTTTTATCCTAATTTCTGCAAAGTTCAATTGCTTTCACTTCAAAATTTGCAGACATTTTTTCTTTTCATGTAAAAACAATTATAAATATAATTTACAAAATTTTAACTAAATACGTAAAAGTGAATATTAAAGACCATATGATTAGCGGTTTAAAAATAAAACTATTATACACAAATTCCATCATGGGTAGGGGGACCCGTCAAATTTAACCCCTCATTTCAATCAATGCTATTACAAAAGGATTTCAGAAGTGACCATGGTGGAATTTTGTTTTTTCAAAATACATTGCACTTTCTTTGTTTAAATAAAATGTCAAATATGTCGGTCGGAATTCGCACAAAAGAAAAAAGGATTTCAAAAGTGGCAATGGTGGAATTTTGTTTTCTCAAACTGCGTTGCACTTTCTTTGTTTAAATAAAAAGTCAAATATGTCTATCGGAATTCGTACAAAAGACAAGACAAGGGCGGGCAGCGACACTGGTGCTGGAGTGGGTCTAATTGGAATGAAATAGAAACGTGGTTAGTTTTTATGAGTTCCAGAAGGTCTTAAGGTCTTACTAATTTTTTCCATAAACTTGCGGGCTGGGTACGTAAATGTGGTCAAGTTGAATAAAAATGGTAAGGTTTTCTAATTTTCACCAATACTGTGTGTGCTGGGTGTGATCGGAAATGCTGGAGATGTTGTCTGTCTGAATGAAATCAGGAATTTTCCCATACTTGGGCAGTGCAATTTCAAAGGCAAGGTGGGTTTAAACTTTCCTCGGTTTATACAAATGTCGTTTTAAAAATAACCCGTGGATTGTATTTGTTGGAAAGCTTCAACATGATAACTTGTGGATCTTTTGCAAGCCATCCCCTGCTAGCTATGTATATATTGCGGACAAATTTTGGGGTGACCGTGAGGTGTTGTGTGTTTGGAAAATTTAATGAACCAAATATTTGCATTAGTTTTCAGACCCGACGTTCGAAGAATGAAGGATAGTTGGTAAAAAAAGACCCTTGTTGCTGTATGCTCTGTTGTGTTTTATCTCAGTTATTCTTTCCAGAGATGGCAACCTCCTCACAGGTTTCTCAGAATAAGCGAGCAAGAGATGAGTATTGGAATGGTGGACTGGCTTTACAAGATGCCAAGAGAATCAATAGCAAAATTTTGGTGCACGATGGTGATCTCATAGCCTTGCTTGACAAAATAGACAATATGGACGCCAGTAACAGCAATCCAGAAGAAAACCACACTACGATTGAGCTGGAGGGAAATCAGCTGAGGCTCAATAATGTTGTTACGTCCTTCGATGATGAAATTGACTTGAATCCGCAAACAAATGATAATATTGAGTTCACTGATAAGAAAGGAAGTTCTGATCTGATGGGTTCAAATAAGAAAGACACATTCACTGGAGACGGAAATTCTGAAGCTATCTCTGTGTCGTCGGATATATGATACTTCACACAGTACAATAAATTTTCTGCAGAGCTTGATTTCTTTGTAGACCCTATTACTCCTAATGAATTTGGGATCATCTACCTTGATCAAGATTCAGTAGCCAATATTATGTATTCTGACCTCGTGCAGCATGGCTATGTGGAACCAATGGAGGTTTCCTATGTGTCTCTGTGGGAAGATATTTGGCGTTTGAATGAATAGCCGATCATTCAAAATTATTCTGAACTAAACTTCCAACGTGTGGGAGCAAATAAGAAAGGATTGTAACTAGCACAACCACATTATATTTACTAATGTGGTTGATATACCCCGATAAGCGTATATAAAATAGATTTACAACCACATTTACCAATGTGGTTGATATACGCCAATAGGCCTATATCCACTACCCATTACATTAATTTATATATCAATAAATAAATATTATATATAATAATTTTATTATATTAACTTGAAATATATATATTATATATTAATAAGAATATTAATATATTAAATATATTAATTATGATTAAAATCACAAAAATATTTTATATATATTAATAATATTATAATAAGTATTAATAATATATAATAATTTAATATTTATTTATATATATTAGTAAACCAAAAGAACTAATAATATATTAATAAATATTTGAATATTTATTTATAATGATTATTAGTAATATTATAATATTATTAATATATAAACAAATATTATAATATTATAATATTATTAATATATATTATTAATAATATATATTAATAATATTATAATATTACTAATAACCATTATTAATAAATATTTGAATATTTATTAATAATGATTATTATTAATATTATTAATATTACTAAATAAATATGAAAATATTATAAATATATATTATTAGTATTATATATTAATACTATTATAATATTACAAATAATCATTATTAATAAATATTTGAATATTTATTTATAATGATTATTAATAATATTATAATATTATTAATATATAAAAAATATTATATATATATTAATAATATTATAATAAGTATTAATAATATATATTAAAAATATTTATTAATATATTAAAATTATTAACTATATACATACTATAAATTAACTTGAAATATATATAATATATATTAATATAAAAATAATATTAATAATATATAATAATTTAATATTTATTTATAAATATATTAGTAAACCAAAAGAACTAATAATATATTAATAATATATATTATATCATAGTTGGTTATATTATTAATAATATTACTAATAATCATTATTAATAAATATTTGAATATTTATTTATAATTATTATTAGTAATATTATAATATTATTAATATATACAACAATATTTAATATATATTATTAATATTATAATAAGTATTAATTATATATTAATATCATAGATGGTTATATTATTAATAAACCAAAAGAACTAATAATATATTAATATTATATATTATATCATAGTTGGTTATATTATTAATAATAATATTATAATATTACTAATAATCATTATTAATAAATATTTGAATATTTATTTATAATATATATTAATATATTAATAATATTAAACTCAAGAGAGTAATAAACCATACGAAACAATATTTAAAAACAGAAAACCTAAGAGATTAATAAACCCAAGGGATAATTAATAAAACAAACCCAATTTCATCATAAACCAAAGGTTTAAATATTGTAAAGCAAAGGAATTGATGAACCCAAGGGATAAATATTATAAACATAAGGGATCAATATTAAAAACACAAGAGATTAATAAACTGTAAGAATTGATATTTTAAACTAAAAAACCTAATAAATTAATAATCCATAAGAATCTGTATTTTAAACATAAGATATTAATAAACCAACGGGATTATTAACATTATAAGCCAAAAGAACTAATAGACCCAAGGGTTTAATATTATAAACCAAAGGAATCAGCGAACCCAAGGGATAAATATTATAAACCTAACGGATGAATATTAAAAATAATAGAGATTAATAAACACTAGGAATTAATATTTTAAACTAAAAAATCTAAGAAATTAATAAAGCCTAATAATTAATATTTTAAACTCAAGAGAGTAATAAATCCAATGTGTGGTTAACATTATAAACCAAAAGAAATAATAAACCCAAGGGTTTAATATTATAAACCAAAGAAATCGGTGAACCCAAGGGATAAATATTCATATTCAAAACCTAAGGGATCAATAAGACTAAGGGCAACATTAAAAAAAATAGAAATTAATAAAACCCAAGGGTTTAGTATTATAAACCAAAGGAATTGGTGAACCTAACGGAATTGATTTAAACATTGAGACATTTCTTGTCACAATGCGACGTTGGACCAACTATAACCATGGTTGGCCATGGGTGATTTTAATATTGAGACAATATTTGTCAAAATGTGACATTTGATCATGGATGACATTGATCGATTATTGATATTATAAACCAAAAGAACTAATAAACCCAAGGGTTTTCATATTGAGACAATATTTGTCAGAATGTGACATTTGATCGTGGATGACATTAATCGATTATTCATATGATAAACCAAAAGAACTAATAAACCCAAGGGTTTAATATTATAAAGCAAAGGAATTGGTGAACCCAAGGGAACTGATTTAAACATTAAGAAAATTGTTGTCACAATGTGACGTTTGACCAACTATGACCATGGTTGGCCATGGGTGATTTTCATATTGAGACAATATTTGTCAGAATGTGACATTTGATCGTGGATGACATTGATCGATTATTCATATTGTAAAGCAAAGGAAGTAATAAACCCAAGGGTTTAATATTATAAACCAAAGGAATTGGTGAACCCAAGGGAAAACCATTTACCAACAAATTATAAACCAAAGGAATTGGGGAACCCAAGGGAATTGATTTAAACATTGAGACAACTGTTGTCACAATGCGACGTTGGACCAACTATGACCATGGTTGGCCATGGGTGATTTTCATATTGAGACAATATTTGTCAGAATGTGACATTTGATCATGGATGACATTGATCGATTATTCATGTTATAAACCAAAAGAACTAATAAAACCAAGGGTTTAATATTATAAACCAAAGGAATTGGTGAACCCAAGGGAATTGATTTAAACATTGAGAAAATTGTTCTCACAATGTGACGTTGGACCAACTATGACCATGGTTGGCCATGGGTGATTTTCATATTGAGACAATATTTGTCAGAATGTGAGATGTGATCGTGGATGACATTGATCGATTATTCATATTATAAACCAAAGGAACTAATAAACCCAAGGGTTTAATATCATAAACCAAAGGAATTGGTGAACCCAAGGGAAATCCATTACCCAACAAATTATAAACCAAAGGAATTAGTGAACCCAAGGGAATTGATTTAAACATTGAGACAATTATTACCACAATGCGATGTTGGACCAACTATGACCAGGGTTGGCCATGGGTGATTTTCATATTGAGACAATATTTGTCAGAATTTGACATTTGATCATGGATGACATTGATCGATTATTCATATTATAAACCAAAAGAACTAATAAACCCAAGGGTTTAATATTATAAACCAAAGGAATTGGTGAACCCAAGGGAAATCCATTACCCAACAAATTATAAACCAAAGGAATTGATTTAAACATTGAAACAATTGTTGTCACAATGCGACGTTGGACCAAACATCGATCGATTATTCATATTATAAACCAAAGGTACAAATAGACCGAAGGGTTTAATATTATAAACCAAAGGAATTGGTGAACCCAAGGGAAATATATTACCCAACAAATTATAAACCAAAGGAATTGGTGAACCCAAGGGAATTGATTTAAACATTGAGACAATTGTTGTCACAATGCGACGTTGGACCAACTATGACCATGGTTGGCCATGGGTATTTCCATATTGAGACAATATTTGTCAGAATGTGACATTTGATCATGGATGACATTGATCGATTATTCATATTATAAACCAAAAGAAGTAATAAACCCAAGGGTTTAATATTATAAACCAAAGATATTGGTGAAACCAAGGGAAAACCATTACCCAACAAATTATAAACCAAAGGAATCGGTGAACCCAAGGGAATTGATTTAAACATTGAGAAAACTGTTGTCACAATGCGACGTTGGGCCAACTATGACCATGGTTGGCCATGGGTGATTTTCACATTGAGAAAATATTTGTCAGAATGTGACATTTGATCGTGGATGACATTGATCGATTATTCATATTGTAAAGAAAAGGAAGTAATAAACCCAAGGGTTTAATATTATAAACCAAAGGAATTGGTGAACCCAAGGGAAAACCATTTACCAACAAATTATAAACCAAAGGAATTGGGGAACCCAAGGGAATTGATTTAAACATTGAGACAATTGTTTTCATAATGCGACGTTGGACCAACTATGACCATGGTTGGCCATGGGTGATTTCATATTGAGACAATATTTTTCAGAATGTTACATTTGATCATGGATGACATTGATCGACTATTCATGTTATAAACCAAAAGAACTAATAAAACCAAGGGTTTAATATTATAAACCAAAGGAATTGGTGAACCCAAGGGAATTGATTTAAACGTTGAGAAAATTGTTGTCACAATGTGACATTGGACCAACTATGACCATGGTTGGCCATGGGTGATTTTCATATTGAGACAATATTTTTCAGAATGTGAGATGTGATCGTGGATGACATTGATCGATTATTCATATTATAAACCAAAGCAACTAATAAACCCAAGGGTTTAATATCATAAACCAAAGGAATTGGTGAACCCAAGGGAAATCCATTACCCAACAAATTATAAACCAAAGGAATTGGTGAACCCAAGGGAATTGATTTAAACATTGAGACAACTGTTACGACAATGCGACGTTGGACCAACTATGACCAGGGTTGGCCATGGGTGATTTTCATATTGAGAAAATATTTGTCAGAATGTGACATTTGATCATGAATGACATTGATCGATTATTCATATTATAAACCAAAAGAACTAATAAACCCAAGGGTTTACCATTATAAAATAAAGGAATTGGTGAACCCAAGGGACAACCATTACCGAACAAATTATAAACCAAAAGGAATTGGTGAACCCAAGGGAATTGATTTAAACACTAAGATAGTTGTTGTCAAAATGCAACATTGGACCAATTATGACCATGTTTGGCCATGGGTGATTTTCATATTGAGACAATGTTTGTCATAATGTGTCATTTGATCATGGATGACATTGATTGATTATTCATATTATAAACCAAAAAAACTAATAATCCCAAGGGTTTAATACTATAAACCAAAGGAATTGGTGAACCCAAGGGAAAATCATTACCCAAAAAATTATAAATCAAAGGAATTGGTGAACCCAAGGGAATTGATTTAAACATTGAGACAATTGTTGTCACAATGCGACGTTGGACCAAGTATGACCATGGTTGGCCATGGGTGATTTTCATATTGATACAATGTTTGTTAGAATGTGACATTTGATCATGGATGACATTGATCGATTATTCATATTATAAAACAAAAAAACTAATAAACCCAAGGGTTTAATATTATAAACCAAAGGAATTGGTGAACCCAAGGGACAACCATTACCCAAAAAATTATAAACCAAAGGAATTGGTGAACCCAAGGGAATTGATTTAAACATTGACACAATTGTTGTCAGAATGCGACATTGGACCAACTATGACCAGGGCTGGCCATGGGTGATTTTCATATTGAGACAATATTTGTCAGAATGTGACATTTGATCATGGCTCACAATGCGAAATTGGACCAACTATGACCATGGTTGGCCATGGGTGATTTTCACATTGAGACAATGTTTGTCAGAATGTGTCATTTGATCATGGATGACATTGATCGATTATTCATATTATAAACCAAAAAAACTAATAAACCCAAGGGTTTAATATTATAAACCAAAGGAATTGGTGAACCCCAGGGAAAATCATTACCCAACAAATTATAAACCAAAGGAGTTGGTGAACCCAAGGGAATTGATTTAAACATTGAGACAATTGTTGTCACAATGCGACGTTGGACCAAATATGACCATGGTTGGCCATGGGTGATTTTCATATTGAGACAATGTTTCTCATAATGTGTCATTTGATCATGGATGACATTGATCGATTATTCATATTATAAACCAAAAAAACTAATAAACCCAAGGGTTTAATATTATAAACCAAAGGAATTGGTGAATCCAAGGGACAACCATTACCCAAAAAATTATAAACCAAAGTAATTGGTGAACCCAAGGGAATTGATTTAAACATTGTCAATTGTGGTCAACCATGCTTATGCATTGTCAACCATGGTCAAACTTCGCATTGTGACAAAGATTGTCTCAATATGGAAATCAATCATCATCTGAACCTTGGTCCAACGTCACAATATGACAAAGATTGTCTCAATATGATAATCATGGTCAATCATGGTCAAACATGGTCAAGAATTGTTAACCATGTTTTCTAAAGTTAAACATGGTCAACCGCAGTCAATCATGGTCAACCTTGTGTATGCATGGTCAGCCATGTTTTATAGAATCAAACATGGTCAATCATTATCAACCTTGGTTATCCATGATCAATCTTGGTCAACAATGATTATTCATTGACAACCATATTTTATAAAGCCACACATGTTTATTTTAAAATGATAATAATAATATTTTTTATAATAATAATTTTATTGTAATAGTTGCTTTTAATATTGTTTATTTAATTTATATTTAATATTATTATGAAAATATTTTTTTATTAATTATTATTCTATATTAAATTGAATCATTATTATTATGTTTAAATTATTAATTAATTAAATGTAACTAATAAATTCATCTAGATTATAAAGTAACTAATAACTCACATTATTAATAAAGAGAATAATAAATCTTAGGAATCGTTTTTTTTAAATAAAAATCATTGATAAAGTCACATGATTATTAGTATTATAAACCGAGGGGAATAAACATAGTTTACCATGCTTGATTTAAACATTGAGACAATTGTTGTCACAATGCGACGTTGCACCAACTATGACCATGGTTGGCCATGGGTGATTTTCATATTGAGACAATATTTGTCAGAATGTGACATTTGATCATGGATGAGATTGATCCACTATGGCTAACGCTAATTAACAAGGGGTTTCTAGGGTGAGAGGGATGACAATGGTTGACCAAGGATGACCATGCTTGAGTAAGGTTAACCATGGTTGATTATAGCTAAGTATACTTAACATAGGTGAGAATGAGACCATGGTTGACTATGGCTAAGTAAACTTCTCTATCATTTAACATAGGTGAGAATGAGACTATGTTGGAAATGTTTGGCCATAGTTGATTAAAATGATTAGAATGTAAATATTATTGGTATTACGTATTCATATTAATATTAATAATATTTCTATTAACAATATTAATTTTAATATCAATAATACTATTAGTGATATGGTTACAATGAATATTTTTTTTGCCCCAAAATATTTTTTATTTTATTTTAAATAAAAGAGAATTATAATTACTTAAACCATTATTATACTTATTTAGATATTATTTTATTTGTTTATATATTATTTTAGATATCATTTTAATTATTATAATTATTAATTATAATTAAGGCTCACCATGGATCTCTATGGCTAAGAAAAATTGTGTATTATTGAGCATTGGTGAGAATGAATGACATTCATTGAGTGTGTTGGAAATGTTTAACCATATTTAATTAAAATGATTAGCATGTAAATATTATTAATTATTAAAGTAATCTTAATATTATTTATAAATTCATTAATGATAATATGTTAAATTTAAATTTAAGATGGTTTTTTAGTTTTAAAATTTATTTGTTTAAAATTATTTCTTGACAATTAGATGTATATTTAGAAAATTAGGTTTTTTAGTGGGATAATCTAGTGGTAGTGGTTGGCACAATGAGATGTTATCATGTCCACCAAGTTTTAAATTCCATAAGGGAACATATTTGGTCCCTTGTCATAAGGTTGAAGAAATAGGTTCCCCATGGCAAGCTCAAAAAATAGACATATTCTAAACTTATTTATCCAAAATCTTTCAAAATAAAAACATATTTAAAAAATCAATTATTCTTTATCTTATGGTCGACTTTAACGAATTCTATCTTTTCTACTTTCTTAGCTTTGCAACCCTCCGAAACAAAAATGATCGAAAAATAATTTTTTTCCAAATTTCACAATTATTTCCACTAAATAAATAAAATTGGAAATTAAAATTTTCCTAATTTCACAATTATTTCCATTTAAAATTTTCCTAATTTCACAATTGTTTCCATTACTTTTTGCTTTTAATTGGACGTGGGATTGCATTGGTATTGAAGTGAGTACTAGCATCAGCATTCAAACTCGCGCATGAACAAATCAGTGTGGGTAAACTATTAACCACTAGTGAATGAACAAAAATGTGTGGGTAAACTACCAACGACTAATTTGCAAACGAACCTGACTGAATTTCATCGAACTAATTTTTACTCGAATTGAATCGACAAATTTTAATAGTCTGTTCCTTGTTCTGGCGAATTGGGTAACTATGGGTGAGAGTAAAGTTCTGGCGAATTGGGTGACTATGGGTGAGAGTAAAATATTTAGAAAATTTGATGCGGTATCCATTAACTTTTTAAAATGTTTTAAATTTTGCAATCCAATTAAAAATGACCTTAAGATGTTATTCTATATGTCCGTTTTTCAGTGGATACAAAATTTCTCTCGTTCAATTTGAATGATTATTTTTTACCATTATGGAAAATGAAAGTGTCGAAGAGGAATTGAAAACAAAGAAATATATTCGTAGAGGAGAAAAATAAATAAAAAATAAAATAAAATGTGAATGAATATATATGTTGTTCTTCCTGTTTTCTTTTTTTTAGTTTTTCCTATCTTTCACTGACATTATAAGGCAGAACCAATGCTCAAAAATGACAAACAATATTATTAATAATCACGCAGGTTTCCACAATAACAGGTCATAAAGCGTGTTTCTCCAAAAACGTATTACTCAAAAGAAATAAGAAACTAATGCTGAAACGAGGTTTCTTTTGATCTATTGGTTCCTTCCAAAGATGATACCTCAACCTTAAGTTACGAATTAAATAGATGTATTTTGTCTCTTCTCTTTGCATTTAATTAATAGAAGAATAAATCTAAACCGGAGGTGATTTTATGGCTGCTATTTCTGTCTTAAAAACAATTGTGTCTTAAAAATTGTTTTACCATCTTTTCAAATTCTAGAGGCACGATCCTTTCAAATTAAAATATTTGCGATCTGAGTCTTACCAACGCGCGATCTTTGAGTTTGATTATCATCGATAGCTTTCAATGTAGGCTCAGAAGGTAGCGGTTTCGATATCTGATCGATTTTACTACTTGCCATGGTAGAATTTTTTGTGTTGCTCAAGCTATTAGCATCAGCAAGCCTCATAATGGCTTCAGCCTGCCAAGAAAATGACCAAATTACTCTGTCAGGAATAAAGATAAGTAAAAGAGACTAAAGATTCAAACTATTTTTCCTCGGATCCAAATAATACCTTCTCAACATGCACATCGTAAACAATCACAGCCCCGTTATAAAAAATAGTTAGTCAATCTGTGGACTCTTGCTCAGGAGCTTTTACCGAGATGGACCCGCTGAAAATAGCACAGAAATCACAAAATTAGCCCTGTCCTAACATTTAAGATTTCTCAGTTATCAAGAATGCAGAAAAAATTCAAATGAAAAATGTCTGGAAATGAACATACCTTGAATCAGGATCAGTTTGGTCGGTTGCAGCAGACATGTTTAAAGCCTTTTCTATAACAGTAGATTTTGGATTGAAACCCGTATTTATGGGAAATAATTTTATAATTTCTACCTCTGATGTCTTAGAGCGTCCATTAAAGCCGTCCTCCTAAGGATTCACGTTAGCGAAGTCGCTCTTCTTGTCCTTTGAAAGCCTGATCGACGAAAGCACCTTTTCTTGTTCTGTCTACGCGTCCTATAAGTCGATGCATCTTCCATCAGCCGCTGGCAATGATGGGACCGACAGTTATAAGCCCGCGCCTCGCCAGCGTTTCCAGATGGCTATGACAATGCCCACTTCACGTGACTGTTAAATTCCCCATATTCGTTTCGATCCTCACATGTCTAGGAGGAGACAAGCACAACTTGTAATCAGCAACGTGCCCATCAACATGGTTATGGGAGATCCCCACACATTGGAGACATGCATAGCTTGTAATCAACAACGTGCCCATCAACGTGGTGGTTATGGGATGGGAGGATTTCTTAATTTAATAGGTGGCGGTCAACGAATGGCACAATAAATTTTTAATCATGTTTTGTAAAAAAATAATTTAAGTATGGTTTAAACACGTGATTTAGATATGCAAGGAAGTTAATTTTTTTAATTTCATCCATTTATTTAGTGGCAACGACCAGAATATACCGGCATCTTTCAATCTAGACCATCAGATCAAAAAGATTAATTAGCCTAATCACAAAACATGCTCCTTCCGATAGGGGAATACTCCTATCGGAAGGAGTTATTAAACCCAAGGGTTTAATATTATAAACCAAAGGAATTGGTGAACCCAAGGGAAACCCATTTACCAACAAATTATAAACCAAAGGAATTAGGGAACCCAAGGGAATTGATTTAAACATTGAGACAATTGTTGTCACAATGCAATGTTGGACCAACTATGACCATGGTTGGCCATGGGTGATTTTCATATTGAGACAATATTTGTCAAAATGTCACATTTGATCATGGATGACATTGATAGATTATTCATATTATAAACCAAAAGAACTAATAAACCCAAGGGTTTAATATTATAAACCAAAGGAATTGGTGAACCCAATGGAATTGATTTAAACATTGAGGAAATTGTTGTCACAATGTGACGTTTGACCAACTATGACCATCGTTGGCCATGGGTGATTTTCATATTGAAACAATATTTGTCAAAATGTGACATGTGATCGTGGATGACATTGATCGATTATTCATATTATAAACCAAAGGAACTAATAAACCCAAGGGTCTAATATTATAAACCAAAGGAATTGGTGAACCCAAGGGACAACCATTACCCAAAAAATTATAAACCAAAGGAATTGGTGAACCCAAGGGAAATTGATTTAAACATTGAGACAATTGTTGTCACAATGCGACATTGGACCAACTATGACCAGGGTTGGCCATGGGTGATTTTCATATTGAGACAATATTTGTCAGAATGTAACATTTGATCATGGATGACATTGATCAATTATTCATATTATAAACTAAAGGAATTGGTGAACCCAAGGGACAACCATTACCCAACAAATTATAAACCAAAAGGAATTGGTGAACCTAAGGGAATTGATTTAAACATTGAGACAATTGTTGTCACAATGCAACATTGGACCAACTATGACCATGGTTGGTCATTGGTCATTTTCATATTGAGACAATGTTTGTCGGAATGTGTCATTTGATCATGGATGACATTGATTTATTATTCATATTATAAACCAAAAAAACTAATAAACCCAAGGGTTTAATATTATAAACCAAAGGGGTGGTGAACCCAGGAAAATCATTAACCAAAAAATTGTCATCGAAAGGAAATGGTGAACCCAGGGGAATTGATTTAAGCAGTGACACAATTGTTGTTCGCGATGCGACATTGGACCAGGTATGACCATGGTTGGCCATGTGTGATTTTCATATTGATACAATGTTTGTCACAATGTGACATTTGATCATGGATGACATTGATCGATTATTCATATTATAAACCAAAAAAACTAATAAGCCCAAGGGTTTAATATTATAAACCAAAGGAATTGGTGAACCTAAGGGACAACCATTACCCAAAAAATTATAAACCAAAGTAATTGGTGAACCCAAGGGAATTGATTTAAACATTGAGACAATTTTTGTCACAATGGGACATTGGACCAACTATGACCGTGGTTGGCTATGGGCGACATTTTCATATCGGTGACAATATTTGTCGTATCGTGACATTGATCATATCAGCGAATGCCATTATTGGATCAACTATGACCATGGTTGGCCATGAGTGATTTTCATATTGAGACAATGTTTGTTAGAATGTGTCATTTGATCATGGATAACATTGATTGATTATTCATATTATAAACCAAAAAAACTAATAAACCCAAGGGTTTAATATTATAAACCAAAGGAATTGGTGAACCCAAGGCAAAATCATTACCCAAAAAATTATAAATCAATTGAATTGGTGAACCCAAGGGAATTGATTTAAACATTGAGACAATTGTTATCACAATGCGACGTTGGACCAAGTATGACCATGGCTAGCCATGGGTGATTTTCATATTGATACAATGTTTGTCAGAATGTGACATTTGATCATGGATGACATTCATCGATTATTCATATCATAAACCAAAAAAACTAATAAACCCAAGGGTTTAGTATTATAAACCAAAGGAATTGGTGAACCCAAGGGACAACCATTACCCAAAAAATTATAAACCAAAGTAATTGGTGAACCCAAGGGAATTGATTTAAACATTGTCAATTGTGGTCAACCATGCTTATGCATGGTCAACCATGGTCAAACTTCCCATTGTGACAAAGATTGTCTCAATATAGAAATCAATCATCGTCTGAACCTTGGTCCAACGTCACAATATGACAAAGATTGTCTCAATATGATAATCATGGTCAATCATGGTCAAACATGGTCAAGAATTGTTAACCATGTTTTCTAAAGTTAAACATGGTCAACCGCAGTCAATCATGGTCAACCTTGTGTATGCATGGTCAACCATGTTTTATAAACTCAAACATGGTCAATCATTATCAACCTTGGTTATCCATGATCAATCTTGGTCAACAATGATTATACATTGACAACCATATTTTATAAAGCCACAAATGTTTTATTTTTAAATGATGATAATAATAATATTTTTTATAATAATAATTTTATTGTAATAGTTGTTTTTAATATTGTTTATTTAATTTATATTTAATATTATTATGAATTTTTTTTTTATAAATTAGATTAATTAATTGAATTAATTATTCTATATTAAATTGAAACATTTTTATTATTTTTAAATTATTAATTAATTAAATGTAACTAATAAATTGATCTAGATTATAAAGAAACTAATAACTCACATTATTAATAAAGAGAATAATAAATCTTAGGAATCATTTTTTTTAAAATAAAAATCATTGATAAAGTCACATGATTATTAGTATTATAAACCGAGGGGAATAAACATAGTTTACCATGCTTGATTTAAACATTGAGACAATTGTTGTCACAATGCAACGTTGGACCAACTATGACCATGGTTGGCCATGGGTGATTTTTCATATTGAGACAATATTTGTCAGAATGTGACATTTGATCATGGATGAGATTGATCAACTATGGCTAACGTTAATTAACAAGGGGTTTCTAGGGTGAGAGGGATGACAATGGTTGACCAAGGATGACCATGCTTGAGTAAGGTTAACCATGGTTGATTATGGCTAAGTAAACTTAACATAGGTGAGAATGAGACCAGGGTACCAGGTTGACTATGGCTAACTAAGATCTTCTATCATTTAACATAGTAGGATGAGACTATGTTGGAAATGTTTGGCCATAGCTGATTAAAATGATTAGAATGTAATATTATTGGTATTACTTATTCATATTAATATTAATAATATTTCTATTAACAATATTAATTTTAATATGAGTAATACTATTTCATGAAGATATGGTTACAATGAATAATTTTTTTTTTGCCTCGAAATATTTTTTATTTTATTTTAAATAAAAGAGAATTATAATTACTTAAACCATTATTATACTTATTTAGATATTATTATATTTGTTTATATATTATTTTAGATATCATTTTAATTATTATAATTATTAATTATAATTAAGGCTCACCATGGATTATTATGGTTTAAGAGGGTTACCCATGGCTCTCTATGGCTAATAAAAATTGCGTATTATTGAGCATTAGTGAGAATGAATGACATTTATTGAGTGTGTTGGAAATGTTTAACCATATTTAATTAAAATGATTAGCATGTAAATATTACTAATTATTAAAAGTAATCTTAATATTATTTATATTAAATTCATTAATGATAATATCATTAAATTTAAATTTAAGATGGTTTTTTAGTTTGAAAATTTATTTGTTTAAAATTATTTCTTGATAATTATATGTATATTTAGAAAATTAGTTTTTTTAGTGAGATAATCTAGTGGTAGTGGTTGGCACAATGAGATGTTATCATGTCCACCAAGTTTTAAATTCCATAAGGGAACATATTTGGTCCCTTGTCATAAGGTTGAAGAAATAGGTTCCCCATGGCAAGCTCAAAAAATAGACATATTCTAAACTTATTTATCCAAAATCTTTCAAAATAAAAACATATTTAAAAAATCAATTATTCTTTATCTTAGGGTAGGCTTTAACAAATTCTATCTTTTCTACTTTCTTAGCTTTGCAACCCTCCGAAACAAAAATGATCGAAAAATAATTTTTTTCCCAATTTCACAATTATTTCCACTAAATAAATAAAATTGGAAATTAAAATTTTCCTAATTTCACAATTATTTCCATTTAAAATTTTCCTAATTTCACAATTGTTTCCATTACTTTTCACTTTTAATTGGACGTGGGATTGCATTGGTATTGAAGCGAGTACTAGCATCAGCATTCAAACTCGCGCATGAACAAATCAGTGTGGGTAAACTATTAACCACTAGTGAATGAACAAAAATGTGTGGGTAAACTACCAATGACTAATTTGCAAACGAACCTGACCGGATTTCATCGAACTAATTTTTACTCGAATTGAATCGACAAATTTTAATAGTCTGTTCCTTGTTCTGGCGAATTGGGTAACTATGGGTGAGAGTAAAGTTCTGGCGAATTGGTTAACTATGGGTGAGAGTAAAATATTTAGAAAATTTGATGCGGTATCCATTAACTTTTTAAAATGTTTTAAATTTTGCAATCCAATTAAAAATGACCTTAACATGTTATTCTATATGTTCGTTTTTCAGTGGATACAAAATTTCTCTCGTTCAATTTGAATGATTATTTTTTACCATTATGGAAAATGAAAGTGTCGAAGAGGAATTGAAAACAAAGAAATATATTCGTAGAGGAGAAAAATAAATAAAAAATAAAATAAAATTTGAATGAATATATATGTTGTTCTTCTTGTTTTCTTTTTTTTAGTTTTTCCTATCTTTCACTAACATTATAAGGCAGAACCAATGCTCAAAAACGACAAACAATATTATTAATAATCACGCAGGTTTCCACAATAAAATGTCATAAAGCGTGTTTCTCCAAAAACGTATTACTCAAAAGAAATAAGAAACTAGTGTTGAAACGAGGTTTCTTCTGATCTATGTGTTCCTTCCAAAGATGATACCTCAACCTTAAGTTACGAATTAAATAGATGTATTTTGTCTCTTCTCTTTGCATTTAATTAATAGAAGAATAAATCTAAACCAGAGGTGATTTTATGGCTGCTATTTCTGTCTTAAAAACAATTCTGTCTTAAAAATTATTTTACCATCTTTTCAAATTCTAGAGGCATAATCCTTTCAAATTAAAATATTTGCGATCTGAGTCTTACCAACGGGCGTTCTTTGAGTTTGATTATCATCGACAGCTTTCAATGCAGGCTCAGAAGGTAGCGGTTTCGATATCTGATTGATTTTACTACTTGCCATGGTAGAAGTTTTTGTGTTGCTCAAGCTATTAGCGTCAGCAAGCCTCATAATGGCTTCAGCCTGCCAAGAAAATGACCAAATTACTCCGTCAGGAATAAAGATAAGTAAAAGAGACTAAAGATTCAAACTAATTTTCCTTTGATCCAAATAATACCTTCTCAGCAGGCACATCGTAAAGAGTCACAGCCCCATTATAAAAAATAGTTAGTCGATCTATGGACTCCTGCTCAGGAGCTTTTACCGGGATGGATCCGCTGAAAATAGCGCACAAATCACAAAGTTAGCCCTGTCCTAACATTTAATATCTCTCAGTTATCAAGAATGCAGAAAAAAATCAAATGAAAAATGTATGGAAATGAACATACCTTGAATCAGGATCAGTTTGGTCAATTGCAACAGAAAAGTTTAAAGCCTTTTCTGTAACAGTAGATTTTGGATCGAAACCCGTATTTATGGGAAATAATTTTATAATTTCTACCTCCGATGTCTTAGAGCATCCATTAAAGTCGTCCTCCTGAGGATTCACGTTAGCGAAGTCGCTCTTCTTGTCCTCTGAAAGCCCGGTCGACGAAAGCAACTTTTCTTGTTCTGTCTACGTGTCCTATAAGTTGATGCGTCTTCCATCAGCCGCTGGCAATGATGGGACCAACAGTTATAAGCCCGCCCCTCGCCTGCGTTTCCAGATGGCTATGACAATGCCCACTTCACGTGACTGTTAAATTCCCCATATTCGTTTCGATCGCCACATGTCTACGAGGAGACAAGCACAACTTGTAATCAGCAACGTGCCCATCAACATGGTTATGGGAGATCCCCACACGTCGGAGACGGGCACAGCTTGTAATCAACAACGTGCCCATCAACGTGGTGGTTATGGGATGGGAGGATTTCTTAATTTGATAGGTGGCGGTCAACAAATGGCATAGTAAATTTTAATCATGTTTTGTAAAAAATTAATTTAAGTATGGTTTAAACACGTGATTTAGATATGCAAGGAAGTTATTTTTTTGAATTTCATCCATTGATTTAGTCGGGACGACCAGAATATACCCGCATCTTTCAATCTAGACCATTAGATCAAAAAAATTAATTAGCCTAATAACAGAACATGCTCCTTCCGATAGGGGGATACTCCTATCGGAAGGAGTTATTAAACCCAAGGGTTTAATATTATAAACCAAAGGAATTGGTGAACCCAAGGGAAAACCATTTACCAACAAATTATAAACCAAAGGAATTGGGGAACCCAAGGGAATTCATTTAAACATTGAGACAATTGTTGTCACAATGCAACGTTGGACCAACTATGACCATGGTTGGCCATGGGTGATTTTCATATTGAGACTGATCATGGATGACATTGATTGATTATTCATGTTATAAACCAAAAGAACTAATAAACCCAAGGGTTTAATATTAAAAACCAAAAGAATTGGTGAACCCAAGCGAATTGATTTAAACATTGAGAAAATTGTTGTCACAATGTGACGTTGGACCAACTATGACCATGGTTGGCCATGGGTGATTTTCATATTGAGACAATATTTGTCAGAATGTGACATGTGATCGTGGATGACATTGATCGATTATTCATATTATAAACCAAAGGAACTAATAAACCCAAGGGTTTAATATTATAAACCAAAGGAATTGGTGAACCCAAGGGAAATCCATTACCCAACAAGTTATAAACCAAAGGAATTGGTGAACCCAAGGGAATTGATTTAAACATTGAGACAATTGTTGCCACAATTCGACGTTGGACCAACTATGACCAGGGTTGGCCATGGGTGATTTTCATATTGAGACAATATTTGTCAGAATGTGACATTTGATCATGGATGACATTGATCGATTATTATATTATAAACCAAAAGAACTAATTACCCCAAGGGTTTAATATTATAAACTAAAGGAATTGGTGAACCCAAGGGACAACCATTACCCAAAAAATTATAAACCAAAAGGAATTGGTGAACCCAAGGGAATTGATTTAAACATTGAGACAATTGTTGTCACAATGCAACATTGGACCAACTATGACCATGGTTGGCCATGGGTGATTTTCATATTGAGACAATGTTTCTCATAATGTGTCATTTGATCATGGATGACCTTGATCGATTATTCATAATATAAACCAAAAAAACTAATAAACCCAAGGGTTTAATATTATAAACCAAAGCAAGTGGTGAACCCAAGGGAAAATCATTACCCAAAAAATTATAAACCAAAGGAATTGGTGAACTCAATGGAATTGATTTAAACATTGAGACAATTGTTGTCGCAACAAGCACGTTGGACTAAGTACAATTACATAATATGGTGATTTTCATATTGATACAATGTTTGTTAGAACGCGACATTTGATCATGGATGACATTGATCGATTATTCATATTATAAACCAAAAAAACTAATAAACCCAAGGGTTTAATATTATAAACCAACGGAATTGGTGAACCCAAGGGACAACCATTACCCAACAAATTATAAACCAAAAGGAATTGGTGAACCCAAGGGAATTGATTTAAACATTGAGACAATTGTTGTCACAATGCGACATCGGACCAACTATGACCATGGTTGGCCATGGGTGATTTTCATATTGAGACAATGTTTGTCAGAATGTGACATTTGATCATAAGTCACAATGCAACGTTGGACCAACTATGACCATGGTTGGCGATGGATGATTTTCATATTGAGACAATGTTTCTCATAATGTGCCATTTGATCATGGATGACATTGATCGATTATTCATATTATAAACTAAAGAAACTAATAAACCCAAGGGTTTAATATTATAAACCAAAGCAAGTAGTGAACCCAAGGGAAAATCATTACCCAAAAAATTATAAACCAAAGGAATTGGTGAACCCAAGGGAATTGATTTAAACATTGAGACAATTGTTGTCGCAATGCGACGTTGGGCCAAGTATGACCATGGTTGGCCATGGGTGATTTTCATATTGATACAATGTTTGTCACAATGTGACATTTGATCATGGATGACATTGATCGATTATTCATATTATAAACCAAAAAAACTAATAAACCCAAGGGTTTAATATTATAAACCAAAGGAATTGGTGAACCCAAGGGACAACCATTACCAAAAAAATTATAAACCAAAGTAATTGGTGAACCCAAGGGAATTGATTTAAACATTACTGATTGTGGTCAACTATAAAGGCATACACCATTATCAAATCTCGTGATTGTGACAGTGGATTTTCAGGAATTCAATCATATCGCCCTAACCTTGGTCCAACGTCACAATATGACAAAAGATTGTCTCAATATGATAATCATGGTCAATCATGGTCAAACATGGTCAACTGTTAACCATGTTTTCAAAGCTAAACATGGTCAACCTACTAATCATGGTGATGGTCAACTTTCTATCATGGTCAACCATGTTTTATAGAATCAAACATGGTCAATCATTATCAACCTTGGTTATCCATGATCAATCTTGGTCAACAATGATTATACATTGACAACCATATTTTATAAAGCCACACATGTTTTATTTTAAAATGATAATACTAATATTTTTTATAATAATAATTTTATTGTAATAGTTGTTTTTAATATTGTTTATTTAATTTATATTTAATATTATTATGAAAATATTTTTTTATAAATTAGATTAATTATTCTATATTAAATTGAATCATTCTTATTATGTTTAAATTATTAATTAATTAAATGTAACTAATAAATTGATCTAGATTATAAAGTAACTAATAGCTCACATTATTAATAAAGAGAATAATAAATCTTAGGAATCATTTTTTTTAAATAAAAATCATTGATAAAGTCACATGATTATTAGTATTATAAACCGAGGGGAATAAACATAGTTTACCATGCTTCATTTAAGCATTGAGACAATTGTTGTCACAATGCGACGTTGGACCAACTATGACCATGGTTGGCCATGGGTGATTTTCATATTGAGACAATATTTGTCAGAATGTGACATTTGATCATGGATGAGATTGATCGACTATGGCTAACGCTAATTAACAAGGGGTTTCTAGGGTGAGAGGGATGACAATGGTTGACCAAGGATGACCGTGCTTGAGTAAGGTTAACCATGGTTGATTATGGCTAAGTAAACTTAACATAGGTGCGAATGAGACCATGGTTGACTATGGCTAAGTAAACTTCTCTATCATTTAACATAGGTGAGAATGAGACTATGTTGGAAATGTTTGGCCATAGTTGATTAAATGATTAGAATGTAAATATTATTGGTATTACTTATTCATATTAATATTAATAATATTTCTATTAACAATATTAATTTTAATATCAGTAATACTATTAGTGATATGGTTAAAATGAATATTTTTTTTTTGCCTCAAAATATTTTTTATTTTATTTTAAATAAAAGAGAATTATAATTACTTAAACCATTATTATACTTATTTAGATATTATTATATTTGTTTATATATTATTTTAGATATCATTTTAATTATTATAATTATTAATTATAATTAAGGCTCACCATGGATTATTATGGTTTAAGAGGGTTACCCATGGACCTCTATGGCTAAGAAAAATTGTGTATTATTGAGCATTGGTGAGAATGATTGACATTCATTGAGTGTGTTGGAAATGTTTAACCATATTTAATTAAAATGATTAGCATGTAAATATTACTAATTATTAAAAGTAATCTTAATATTATTTATATTAAATTCATTAATGATAATATCATTAAATTTAAATTTAAGATGGTTTTTTAGTTTGAAAAATTATTTGTTTAAAGTATATTTAGAAAATTAGGTTTTTTAGTGGGATAATCTAGTGGTAGTGGTTGGCACAATGAGATGTTATCATGTCCACCAAGTTTTAAATTCCATAAGGGAACATATTTGGTCCCTTGTCATAAGGTTGAAGAAATAGGTTCCCCATGGCAAGCTCAAAAAATAGACATATTCTAAACTTATTTATCCAAAATATTTCAAAATAAAAACATATTTAAAAAATCAATTATTCTTTATCTTATTGTCAACTTTAACAAATTCTATCTTTTCTACTTTCTTAGCTTTGCAACCCTCCGAAACAAAAATGATCGAAAAATAATTTTTTTCCCAATTTCAGAATTATTTCCACTAAATAAATAAAATTGGAAATTAGAATTTTCCTAATTTCACAATTATTTCCATTTAAAATTTTCCTAATTTCATAATTTTTTCCATTACTTTTCGCTTTTAATTGGACGTGGGATTGCATTGGTATTGAAGCGAGTACTAGCATCAGCATTCAAACTCGCGCATGAACAAATCAGTGTGGGTAAACTATTAACCACTAGTGAATGAACAAAAATGTGTGGGTAAACTACCAACGACTAATTTGCAAACGAACATGACCGAATTTCATCGAACTAATTTGTACTCGAATTGAATCGACAAATTTTAATAGTCTGTTCCTTGTTCTGGCAAATTGGGTAACTATGGGTGAGAGTAAAATATTTAGAAAATTTGATGCGGTATCCATTAAATTTTTAAAATGTTTTAAATTTTGCAATCCAATTAAAAATGACCTTAACATGTTATTCTATATGTCTGTTTTTCAGTGGATACAAAATTTCTCTCGTTCAATTTGAATGATTATTTTTTACCATTATGGAAAATGAAAGTATCGAAGACGAATTGAAAACAAAGAAATATATTCATAGAGGAGAAAAATAAATAAAAGATAAAGTAAAATGTGAATGAATATATATGTTGTTCTTCCTGTTTTCTTTTTTTTAGTTTTTCCTATCTTTCACTGAAACTATAAGGCAGAACCAATGCTAAAAAATGACAAACAGTATTATTAATAATCATGCAGGTTTCCACAATAACAGGTCATAAAGCGTGTTTCTCCAAAAACGTATTACTCAAAAGAAATAAGAAACTAGTGCTGAAATGAGGTTTCTTCTGATCTATTGGTTCCTTCCAAAGATGATACCTCAACCTTAAGTTACGAATTAAATAGATGTATTCTGTCTCTTCTCTTTGCATTTAATTAATAGAAGAATAAATCTAAACCGGAGGTGATTTTATGGCTGCTATTTCTGTCTTAAAAACAATTTTGTCTTAAAAATTATTTTACCATCTTTACAAATTCTAGAGGCACAATCCTTTCAAATTAAAATATTTGTGATCTGAGTCTTACCAACGGGCAATCTTTGAGTTTGATTATCATCGACAGCTTTCAATGCAGACTCAGAAGGCAGCGGTTTCGATATCTGATCGATTTTACTACATGCCATGGTAGAAGTTTTTGTGTTGCTCAAGCTATTAGCGTCAGCAAGCCTCATAATGGCTTCAGCCTGCCAAGAAAATGACCAAATTACTCCATCAGGAATAAATATAAGTAAAAGAGACTAAAGATTCAAACTATTTTTCCTCAGATCAAAATAATACCTTCTCAGCAGGCACATCGTAAACAATCACAGCCCCGTTATAAAAAATAGTTAGTCGATCTGTGGACTCCTGCTCAGGAGCTTTTACCGAGACGGATCCGCTGAAAATAGCGCAAAAATCACAAAGTTAGCCCTGTCCTAACATTTAAGATTTCTCAGTTATCAAGAATGCAGAAAAAATTCAAATGAAAAATGTTTGGAAATGAACATACCTTGAATCAGGATCAGTTTGGTCGATTGCAACAGAATAGTTTAAAGCCTTTTCTATAACAGTAGATTTTGGATCGAAACCCGTATTTACGGGAAATAATTTTATAATTTCTACCTCCGATGTCTTAGAGCATCCATTAAAGCCGTCCTCCTGAGGATTCACGTTAGCGAAGTTGCTCTTCTCGTCCTCTGAAAGCCCGATCAACGAAAGCACCTTTTCTTGTTCTGTCTATGTGTCCTATAAGTCGATGCGCCTTCCATCAGCCGCTGGCAATGATGGGACAGACAGTTATAAGCCCCCGCCTCGCCGACATTTCCAGATGGCTATGACAATGCCCACTTCACATGAATGTTAAATTCCCCATATCCGTTTCGATCGCTACATGTCTACGAGGAGACAGGCACAACTTGTAATCAGCAACGTGCCCATCAACATGGTTATGGGAGACCCCACACATTGGGGACAGGCACAGCTTGTAATTAGCAACGTGCCCATCAAAGTGGTGGTTATGGGATGGGAGGATTTCTTAATTTGATAGGTGGTGGTCAACAAATGGCACAGTAAATTTTTAATCATGTTTTTAAAAAAAAAAATTTAAGTATGATTTAAACATGTGATTTAGATATGCAAGGAAGTTAATTTTTTGAATTTCATCCATTGATTTAGTGGCGATGACCAGAATATACTGGCATCTTTCAATCTAGACCATCAAATCAAAAAGATTAATTAGCCTAATCACAAAACATGCTCCTTCCGATAGGGGGATACGCCTATCGACGTAATTATGGTAATGTATTATTATTATTATTATTTAATTTTAAGCTTATTTAAATGTGTATCAGAATTTTTGTTTATGAGACAAAGAGAATAATTTTCTTGTGATTTAAATTTTAAATTTATAAGAATATATATATTTTTTTATTTGGTAGTGTGGGTTTTGAGATAATTTCACTTCAAATCTATGGTCTAAATTTTTTTGACATAGGAGTATTTAAGCTGTCAAAATCATCTAGGGATTGCACCAGCTTAGGCCACACCAGCCCTTATCATGACCAGATTTTTTTCCCATGAAAAGATCAAAATCACCCGAGGATTGCACCAGCTTCAGCCACACCAGCCCTTAACATGACTTGATTTTTTTCCTACTAAAAAATTGGAAGGGTGACCTTTTCATCAAAGTGTCTTGACAGCACACTCTTCATACAAAAACAAATTGGAAGGGTGACCTTTTCATTAAAGTGTCTTGATAGCACACTCTTCATACAAAAACATAAGTCTTACTTTCACTTCTAAATCTTCAAAAGCATACATACTCTACCTCCCTAAATTAAAAAAATAAATTAACACTATTAATAAATTAAAAACATATGCAAGAATAAAGCTTCATTTCCAAGGTATTTTTCTGTGAACTGTCATACCTTTCAAGCCGTGTGTAACTCGGCACTCAAAATTGTAAACTAAAAGATGAAGGTCTACGCGAAACCTTCGTTTTCTTATAGTTTCTCATTTTTTTAATGGTGTCTAAATTTGTAGAAAACTTTCTCGCAGTTATGAATGCATTTTCATAAAACGTTGTGGATAAATTATTTAACCGCTCTCTGAATGCATTTTTCCCATAATTTTCGAGCACGTCAAACTCGCAATTCTCTCAGCTCATAAATTCTATTGTTTTCATTTCTTCCCGATGACTCAACATATTGCCTGTTGCCGAAATCGCCATTAATGACGGTATTTATTCGAAAACTCACAACCACTTGGTGTGAACTATGAAACAAAAGAAGCAACAATAGAAACTACAGCTCACCCTTAATTTGAAAATAAAGAAGCAACAATAGCGTGCCTTAATGCAATGTGTTAAAAGCTGAGATCGGAGCCTAAGCCACAGTTGTAACATCTGTTGTATTTTTAAACAATAAGGATTATTGTTGGAGCGAAATGTGAAGGTTGTCACATTGATGAAGGTGCTTTGTCTTCGGAGAAGTTTGTCAATCGTCAATTTTCCAAATCACCTACTGAAAAATTGTTAATCCAACTGAAAGAAAAGTTCTAGTTTTGGTTGAGATTTGGTCGATATATTTTATAATTTTATTTTATTATTATTTATGAGAAATTAATGGTATAAAATATTGAAAAATTTCTATATAATATAATAAGGACAAAAAATTTCGAGATTCTTCTCTCTTAACACTATTCTCTCATTTATATAGTCTCAATATGAGGAAAATAACCTAATAGGGAAGTAGCAAACATTTTTTCAAGAAAGTAGCATTTATGCCATGATCATAAAATCACATTTAGCAATTGTTTTATTAGTTTTTGTCGACTGTGGTATGGCAGGGACTATTGTAATCGAAATCGATCGTTTTATTAATCTGTTCATGCTAACCAAAGTTTATTAGTCCCTTTACCCCAATGTTTTTGAATTTAGATCATGTGCACCATTTGGTCAATGTATCAGCTTGTTCTCGCCGTTATTTCAGCTAATAGGAAACTTTGAGGTCTTATTGGCCTCATTTCGAGGCAAAATTTTATGAAACATAGGTTAAATGGCAAATGATATCGAGAGTTTAAGTTTCAACCAAGTAATGTTGACATTAGTTTGTCAACATTTTATGTTTAGTTTTAAGAGCATATGTATACTTTTTATATATGTTTACAAGGGAACGAAGCATTTACAAAATAAACGACACTTATTTAAACACACACTTTGTCTAGCAATATTCCAATGTTCCACTTGTCTCTCCACCTTAATCGCTATTCAGTCGATTCATTAGCAGGGGTAGCAGTTTAAAAGCCATCACCTCGTTGCGGATCCTTTCCAAGTCGATAAGCATAGCTCAGAAGTGTGAGTTGTCTTGCGCGGCATAAGCAAAGGCACCACCATTAGTTCCTTGCCCAAGTGATCCAGCATCAAATTCTCCAGTAGAAAATACCGTTGTTTCATATTATCTAGGTGCCAACCCTATCTAAGCCATGACTGTAAGTTTAATGGTAGTCCAAGAGTATGCTCGTCATGGTTATTCTGCTAGGGTAATCTCCATCTTCATTGTTGTTTACCTTTGGTTTCTTCTTTTCTAAATGTGCCGATGTGCTCATTATTACACCTTCAACCTTTTCTTGTTGTCCTTTTAGGGGTTCGACTGCGAGACCTTTACCCAACAGGCAAAGGTATCAGACAATGCCAACCCATAGATTGCATGGTCGAGTTTAGAGGTAATATTTTCGTATTATTTTTCCAAAATCTTGTCGCTATGTGGACTTAATTTCTTGCTTACCAAGAGCTGATTTTTCATTTTTCTTTTGTAGTTTTATACGTGTTAACGTTCACTCTATTACATCATTTTATAACATTAAAACTGAATTATTCCTGCAACAACATCGCATGTATAGTTCCTCTACTCGGAAACAAGGGTTTTCATTCATGAGACTTTTAAGAGGGTATTTTTTTAAGGGTTTCTTATTAAACATTTGTTCTTTTCCCTAGGTTATTATCTTACTAAATAATTCCTCACATTTCTTGGATCAATTTAGACAGTAAGTGACCTTTGGTTGATATCGCAAGCACAACATTTTTCCAGTTTCTCAACTCTACGTTCCTTTGTTTCGTTAATTGGTATTGTAATGCTTGACTTAATGGTTTTGTATATATGGTGTCTTTTACCCCTCCATGTTATATATAAATGGAACACATATAATCACATGAGCTTGTGTTTCTTGCTATAATTCGGTTGTAGGTTAACCGATTTCAGCACCATCAAACAACATCTTTGTTCACAACTCTGTTTCTCCTTGCTTTTCTAGAGGCTAATAGATCCAGGGTTTTAATGGTGGAGAATCAATCCATTGCCTACCTAAGGCTGCGCTCTTAACTAAGAATGGGAATGAATGAACTCTGAAGGGAAAATCCCTTGATCAACTTAAAATATTGTAACACATAGACATCCCACTACCCTAGCAAACACCATTTTCTACTCTCGTTGTAGAACTCCATGTTTCTTTCGAGACATATTCAAGGTCAATTTCAGTAAAACTGTGAACTGATATGGGCTTAAATGTTAGAGATTTAGCAGAAAAAAGTTAAAATGATTAGGGTTACTGGTAAATATTTTCTGGCCTTTAGATTTTTCTTTTATATATTAACCAGTTCTCATTTCAGTTTCTTTCAAAATAATCTCATTCATTCATGAATATGGTGTAACATCCTTAATTATTTTCCCTTACTAACTAATCAACAATATTTTTGGTAAAAAATGCGTGTTGATTCTTCAAATTTTCTCCAAAGAAACAAAAACCAATGACAGTTCTTTCAAGTTTATGATATTCAAAGAAATAAAAATAAAAATCCCAATTTATGTATGTAATGCTTGCCTAGATGGTTTTGTATATATTGCGTCTTTTACCCCTCCATGTTATATAAGTTTTTGTTTATTATTGGTTTATTTCTGACAATTTTATTAAAAACATCATAAAATTAGTCATTTAATTATCATGATTCACTTACCATTAAGGTTCTGGCATATTATCCGGGTAAAATTATCTTTGATAGAGCTCATGCCAGCTTTAATTACCATACGTTTCTTCCTTCCTTGCAACCGGTGTCACTTTGTGTTTGATATGGAATTTCATATTTTGCCTCTGTCTTTGTCTCTCTCACTGTCTACAAAAGGTTGCGATGCTGATAATACAACAACTATTGTTGGTTTATTTTTATGTTTAATTTTCATACTCTTATTGTGTAAGAGAAGGATTAGGACCAGATTTCCTCCAAGACCCTTTCCATGGAAAATCATCGGATATCTCTTCAAACTGATACCGCCTTCTCATCGTTCTCTTAAAGGCGTTGCTCACAGATATGGTCACGTTTTCGTTCTCTGTCACAAATAAGCTCTGTTCCTACCATCATGGTCTCTTCTTTTGATATGGCCAAAGAGTTTCTCAAAAATCAGGCAGAAGGTAGAGCTTCTTTTCAACAACTCAGCAAGCTCCGGTCCTTACTGCGAAGGCAGCAGAGAATGATGGTACTACCTCACTACTTCTTAACTAATCCAGTGCCTCATATCCTTTGAAGTGATCCTGTGTAGTGAATGCATCCCGTGTTCGTAACCATTATCCTTGTTCAAATAAGAATTTAATACCAAAGCACCCACAAAGGACAAATATATGCATAGATGATCTACACGTGCTGTCATGCTGGACGTGGGATTGCCAAAAAATGCAGACAGACTACATGCAAGACTGAAACATGGTGTTTGAACCTTAGCATGTGGCACTTTATATATACGTTAGAATCAAGTGAGCATCCGTCCATGACATTTATATTAATAAAAATATAAATTAAACATTGCACTTTCTGTGCACATAATAATCAAGTGACTGTGATATTTTTGTTGGGACGTGTGCGTGAAATTTATATTAAAAAGCTAAATGCCATTACATTTTCTAATAACCCACCCATGGAAATTCGATGATGATTTACATGGATTTTTTTGAGTCGGATTGCAAACCTGAAGCATTCTATCTTCATTGCAAAATTATCAAAATGACCATGCAACCTTCAAATACCAAAAAATTTATTCATCTCCTTTGATTTTACTTTTAAATTAACGTTTTATTCATCTCCTTTGATTTTACTTTTAAATTAACGTTTTATTCATCTCCTTTGATTTTACTTTTAAATTAATGTTTTATTCATCTCCTTTGATTTTACATTTAAATTAGTGTTATAGTTAAAGTTGTTGGTTTGCAATAACTAATTTGGTGTTTGTAAAGTGACGCAACAAAACTGAATTTGGACCCCTAAGGAGAGATGGTCAACCGTCGTCATGGCTTTGTCCGCGTTTCCCTTTGGTTTACCACATGTGGCCCTTTTATTTTCTTTTTTTATTTATTTATCAATTCCAAAGAAATATAATCATGACTTCGAATGTTTAATTATATCTCCCGGCCTATGTATTTACCTCCGAACCTTTATAACCAAAGTTAACCCTTCGCACTTTATTTTAATACTCCATGCCTTTTTTAAACAAATGACTTATAATAACCCTTGGCTCCGGGCCCACCTCTACGTCCAATCACCCAATCAAACACTCGTATCGTACCTGGCTATCCTCCATGCACCTTGGTTAAACTTCGGGAAAGTCTAATGTGCGATCACCATCCTATGGCCCTCTCCCAAATCAACGACTCGTACGCATATCGCTCGGCCTCTTGGTACGAACGTTAACGAGTGATGGCGCGCTTTGAACGGTGGTTTTCCGAGGGTCCACCTCGCCACGGGTCAATAGGTCTATGGAATCGCTCGCGTTTAGGAAATACCGCCTACTCCGCAAAAGCGGTGCGATATAGGCGACCCGCCTTTGTAATTTCGCTCGTGGTTTTGGTACAGGGCTTTGACCATGGGTGTAAGTCTGGTTCCACTATCCTTTTGTTTTTTAACTCACGTCCAATCCTTGGGTCAGGTTTCGAAAGCAAAACAATTCTGTCTCTTTATTAAATGGAATCATTATATTTGAACAGTGTTCACGACCATGGTTCCCACACAGACCTCGCCTGCGGTTGGGTGAATTCACAGGGTTATCTAAGCAATTTACGAGAAATCAAAGACAGAGAAATGGAATTTCCAGTACACAATCGCCTCACAGTTAAACAATTCTTTACAATTAGCAGTTCGAGACAATTCAATGGCAAATAAGCTTTGAAATCATTTAACTGGAAACAATTGTTCACACACAGAGTTTATTGCAGAAATATCTCTCTCTACTCTTCCTCTCTACTCTCTATACACATCTGAGGGATAAAATTTATATACATTATAGTGTGACTCTTCGGTTCCTCTGTGAGGACTGGTTTAGGAAACCAAAAGCCTAATTACAATTATTCAACTAACTAAAATGTGAGAGATGGATCGAACTGAACTATTCGACTTCTACAAATCTAACTAATCTAAATGATATAGTCAGCTGAGGTATTGACACCTAGCTGTTACAATTCAAATGTTTTGAACCCTCCTAGCCACAACATGTGGACAAAACTTCCTACATTGTTGGCTAGTGTCTAATGCCCCTGCATTAGACTCCTGTGGGAAATTTTCTTCATGGGTTCCTGTCCATGAGCTCTTCCACTGATCTGCCTATCTTGTGCAACATCTATTCATTCATCCAAGTGGCATCTTCCTTTGTCTTATCCTTCCATTTGATCAAGTACTGAAAGTAATCTTGTCCTCTGATCCTTCTAAACACTCTTTTGTCCAATATTTTCTTTGGTTGCAATGGTTGTGCTGGAGGTAGCTGCTCTTTCCACTCAATCTGTTCCTTGTCCGCTGATCCTTCTTCTGCTCCATCATCTTCATACTTTTACAAATCTGCAACATTAAAAATGGGGGATATTCCAACATCAGGTGGAAATTCAATCTCATAAGCATTTGTAGAAAACTTTCTAAGTATCTTTCATGGCCCAATCTTTTTGAACTTCAATTTGTTATACTGCTTCTTTGGGAATCTCTCCTTTCTCAAGTGTTCCAAAACCAGATCTCATACTTTAAAATGAACTTCCTTTCTGCTCAAATCTTCTCTGCTTTTGTATCTGATGCTGCTGTATTGTAGTTGCTATTTCACTTGTTCATGTATGGCCTGGATCTCTGAAGCAAATTCCTCACCATCTGCACTCCTTAGCTCTGCCTTTCCCAGATTTCTTAACTCTGATATTCCTCTGGGGTGCATTCCATAAACAATATGAAATGGACTCTTCCCTGTGCTCCTATTTTGTGAGTCATTATATGCATATTCTGCCTGAGGAAAAATATGATCCCACGGCTTGGGATGTTCTCCTGCAAGACTTCTCAACAAATTTCCCAGACTCCTATTCACTACCTCAGTTTGTCCATCAGTCTGAGGATGATAAGTTGAGCTAAAACTTAGTTTGGTACCAAGTTTCTTCCACAGTGTCCTCCAAAAGTGCCCCACAAATCTGGTGTCTCTGTCTGAAACAATATTCTTGGGCAACCCATGCGATCTAACAACTTCTTTGAAAAACAAGTTAGCAACATGGGTGGCATCACTAGTTTTATAACATGGAATAAAATGTGCCATTTTGAAGAATTTTTCCACCACAACAAAGACTGCATCATTCCCTCTCTGAGTCTTGGGCAATCCTAGAACAAAATCCATACTCACCATGTCCCAAGGCCTATCTGGAATAGGCAAGGGAGTGTACAATCCTGCATTCTGGCTCCTTCCTTTGGCATATTGACAAATCTTGCAATTATTCACAAACTTGTCCACTTTTGCTCTCATCTTGGGCCAGTAATAGAAGTGAATCAGCTGCTCATAAGTCTTATCAGTACCAAAGTGTCCCACAAGTCCACCACTATGTTTCTCTTTGATCAAATTTTCTCTCATGGAACATCTTGGTACACACAATTGGCTTCTCCTGAATAACAAGTCCTCCTGCAGGAAATAATCCAGCCACTGGCTTCTATCTGTTAAAACAGGGTTACTACATGCCTCAAATGCTTCTTTAAAATCTGGATCTGTTTTATACAATTCTTTCAGAAAACCAAATCCTACAACTTCAAAATTTGTTTCTTGAACAAGCATGTGCCTCCTACTCAAAGCATCAGCTACTTTATTGGCTTGGCCACTTATATGTTTCAAAACAAAATTAAAACTTTGGAGATACTCGACCCATTTAGCATGCTTATGTTTCAACTTGGGCTGTTATACAATATACTACAAAGCATGATTGTCATAATATAATACAAATTCCCTGGACATCAAATAATGTCTCCAGTTCTTCAGTGCCTGAATAATTGCATAGAATTCCTTCTCATAAGAGGAATACTTTCTTCTGGTGTCATTCAGCTTTTCATTGAAATACGCCACAAGCCTATCATCCTGACTCAACACAGCTCCAATGGCCTCTCCACTGGCATCACATTTTACTTGAAATGGTTTAGTAAAATCAGGCAGAATCAAAATAGGCTTCTCCGTTATCTTTTGCTTCAATAGTTTAAAACTTCTTTCTGCTTCAGCAGTCCACTTAAATGGTTGTTTGCTCTTCTTTATTGTCTCTATTATGGGTGCATTAATCTTACTGAAGTTTCTTATGAACTTTCTGTAAAAACTAGCAAGTCCATGGAAACTTCTTACCTCAAAGACATTCCTGGGTGAAGGCCACTCCATAATTACCTTATCCTTTTCTATTTCCATCTTCAATCCTTCTGCAGAAACAACAAAACCCAAATACACCAACTCTTCCTTCATGAATGAGAATTTCTTTAGATTTATCAGCAGTTTCTTCAAGACATGATTAAGATGCCTTAAATGTTCTTCTTTAGTTCTGTTGAAAACTAATATATCATCCAGATACACTATCACAAATTTACCAATGAATTCTTTCAATACTTCATTCATAAGTCTCATAAAAGTGCTAGGTACATTTGACAACCCAAAAGGCATTACCATCCATTCATACATTCCTTCATTTGTTTTAAAGCCAGTTTTCCACTCATCACCCTCTCTTATTCTAATCTGATGGTATCCACTCTTCAAGTCTATCTTTGAGAAATATTTAGCACCACTCAAACAGTCCATTAAATCCTCAATTTTGGGCAAAGGAAATCTGTACTTGATTGTGATCTTATTGATTGCTCTAGAATCAGTACACATCCTCCAGCCTCCATATTTATTTGGGCTCAATACTGCTGGTACTGCACATGGACTCAGACTTTCTCTAATCAGCCCCTTGTCCACCAACTCCTGTACTTGTCTCCTGATTTCCTCATTTTCTGTGGGAGTCATTCTGTAGGCTGCCTTATTTGGCAGATTTGAACCAAGGATAAAATCTATCTGATGACTGATCTTTCTCACCGGTGGCAGGTCATCAGGTAAATCATCCACAATAATGTCACAATAATCATCTAACATTTCTTGGATTTCTATTGGCAAATCAGAAATCTTTGTAGAAGTAAGAACTACTTTAGGTTTGCAAACTAACGAAAAACTTACCTCTTCTTCTTCTATCTGCTGTAGATATTCCTTCCCGCTTAGCAACAAGGCCTTTAGATCAATCACTCTGCTGGATGGCTCTCCTTCTTCCATGGGTATCAATGTATGATGTACCCCATCCTTGAAGAACTTGTAAGTGTTCTTCTTGCCATCATGCACTGCTGCTCTGTCAAACTGCCAAGGTCTCCCCAGCAGTATATGACACACATCCATGGGCTTTACATTGCGCAGGACCTTATCTTTATATTTTCCCATTTGTAGCTCTATCTCACACTGTTCTTTTACAACCAGATGGTGCCCTTTATGCAGCCAGGACACCCTGTAGGGAGTTGGATGCTCCCTTGTCTTCAACTTCAATTTTTCTATTACCTCAGTGGAAACCAGATTGTCTGTGCTGCCACTATCAATGACTAGCTGGTAGCACTTCCCTTGGAATTTGCATATGCTCCTAAACAAATTCTTCCTTTGTGTAGGCTCAGTGACCTCTTTGGCTTGCTTCAACAAGACCTTATTTACCACTAAGGATTCTCCCCTCTCTGGAAGAATTTCTTCTTCAATTTCTGCCTCTTCTCCGGCCTGGGCAACAATAGCATTCCTTGGACTAGCACCCACATTCTCTGGACACTCATAGTGCTTATGTCCCACTTGTTGACATCTATAGCACCTCAACTCTCTAACTCTGCCTCTCTCTCTGACTCCTCTTACTTATCTTGTGTAAGAACCCCTTCTACCCCTTGCATCATCCTCTGCAGATGCATTCTGAGGTGAGCTACTGTTAGCTCCATCCTTGGGTGTAGCAGGCTTTTTTCTACCACCATGACTTCCCTTCCCACGGAAAGTACCTCTCTTCTTGGCAGACTGTTTCCTCAGAAGTTTCTCCTCTGCTTTCAAGGCCATCTGGTAGGCCTTTTCCATTGTCTTAGGAGACAGGAGACCAATCTCATCTTGGATCTCCAGCTTGATACCATTCACATATCTAGAAGTCTTCTCTGGTGTGTCTTGGAATTGCCCATCCCTTATGCTTACTCTGTAGAATTCCTTTGTGTATTATTTTACTGTCAGCAACCTCTGTCTCAGGTTCTGCATTTTCTTATACAATGTCAACTGGTAATCACTAGGAAAGAATTTACCTTTTAATTTTGCCATCATTCTAGTCCAGCTCTTGATAGGTTTCTTACCAACTCTCCTCCTCTCTGCCTACACTCCGTCCCACCAAAGTGCAGCATGTCCTTTCAGCTTTGTCACTGCAAACTTGACCTTTTTATCTTCACTTATTTCTTCATAATCGAAGCACTTTTTCAATTCATTAATCCAGTCCACTAGTTCTTCTGGATTCAGTTCCCCTGCATAACTTGACACTTCAATTATGGGCTTAAATGTAGACCCCAGAGTAGTTCTAAGGAGCCTCATGTCAGGAGGAATTTCAACATTTTCTTCTACTTCTTCTATCTCAGGTTCGCTGATGTCTTTAAGATATCTGGTCTGTCTTTGCTCTATGACATCCATTCTGGCCTCGACCCTCTACAACATCCCCAACACCTCAACATTGGCAACAAGTCTCCTTTTGCCAGCACCTCTACCAACTCGGATTCCCATGTCAGCAAAAACAACTTAAAACTTTGCTTCGATACCACAAATGACGCAAAAAAATTGAATTTGGACCCCTAAGGAGAGATGGTCAACCTTCGTCGTGGCTCTGTCCGCGTTTCCCTTTGGTTTACCCCACGTGGCCCTTTTATTTTATTTTCTTATTTATTTATCAATTCCAAAGAAATATAATCATGACTTTGAATGTTTAATTATATCTCCCAGCCTATGTATTTACCTCTGAACCTTTATAGCCAAAGTTAACCCTTCGTACTTTATTTTAATACTCCACGCATTTTTTAAACAAATGAATTATAATAACCCTTGGCTCCGGGCCCACCTCTACATCCATCACCCAATCAAACACTTGTATCGTACTTGGCTATCCTTCGTGCACCTTGGTTAAACTCCAGGCAAGTCCAACATGCGATCATCGTCCGATGGCCCTCTCCCAAATCAACGGCTCGTATGTATATCGCTCGACCTCCTGGTATGAACGTTAACGCGCGATGGCACGCTCTGAACGGTGGTTTTCCGGGGGTCCGCCTCACCACATGTCAACAGGTGTATGGAATGGCTCGTGTTCAGGAAATACTGCCTACTCCACAAAAGCGGAGCGATATGGGCAACCTGCCTTTGTAATTCTGCTCGTGGTTTCGTTATAGGGCTTTGACCACGGGTGTAAGTCTAGCTCCGCTATCCTTTTGTTTGTTAACTCACGTCCAATTCTCGGGTCAGGTTCCAAAAGCAAAAAAATTCTGTCTCTTTATTAAATGTAATTATTATATTTGAACAGTGTTCACGACCATGGTTCCCACACAGACCTTGCCTGTGGTTGGGTGAATTCATAGGGTTATCTAAGCAATACATGGGAAATCAAAGACAGAGAAATGGAATTTCCAGTACACAATCGCCTCACAGTTAAACAATTCTTCACAATTAGCAGTTCGAGACAATTCAATGGAAAATAAGCTTTGAAATCATTTAACTCGAAACAATTGTTCACACACAGATTTTATTGCAGAAATCTCTCTCTCTCTACTCTTCCTCTCTTCTCTCTATACACATCCGAGGGATTACATTTATATACATTATAGTGTGACTCTTCAGTTCCTCTGCGAGGACTGGTTTAGGAAACCAAAAGCCTAATTACTATTATTCAACTAACTGAAATGTGACAGATGGATCGAACTGAACTATTCGACTTCTACAAATCTAACTAATCTAAATGATACAGTCAGCTGAGGTATTGACATCTAGCTGTTACAATTCAAATTTTTTGAACCCTCCTAGCCACAACATGTGGACAAAACTTCCTACATTGCTGGCTAGTGTCTAATGCCCCTGCATCTAGTGTATAATTCGATGATGATTTACATGGATTTTTTTGAGTCGGATTCCAAAGCTGAAGCATTCTATCTTCATTGCAAAATTATCAAAATGACCTTGCAACCTTCAAATACCAAAAAATTTATTCATCTTCTTTTATTTTACTTTTAAATTAACATTTTATTCATCTCCTTTGATTTTAATTTTAAATTAACGTTATAGTTAAAGTTGTTGGTTTGCAATAAATAATTTGGTGTTTGTAAAGTTGGTTTTGAATAACTAATTTGATGTTTGTTTGTTGCAGAACTCAATTTTCAACCCTGCAATAGAAAATCTGATTGGCGCAAAATTACAAGGGAAAAATGATATTTTTCGGCTCACTTTTAGACTGAACCGGGATGAATTTCACAAATCTGGAACATGGGTTTTTTCACCAACTATCCCAATTAGCTTCGTTACGAATATTTTCACAATCCACTGCACGATTTGGAAGAATTGTTCGGTTCTTGTGGAATTATGTTCACTTGGCCATGATAAAATTTTCCTTATTTTTGTTTTATTCAAAACAAATTTTTATTTTTACCTTAGTTTTATTTATTTAGAATAAAAAATGTACCTAATTCTTTTAAACATAATGTTGGCTTTGACATTTTATTTATTTCCTCTTGCAATAATTCATCATTATTGAAAAATTGAAATGTTTGTTCAGTTTGTGTTCGGTGACAAAAAGTATTCTATTCTTTGCATTGAGCGATGTATAGCTAGAAGTATTATCATCTATTCTTCGCATCGAGTGACAAAGCCAAATAGCGGAGCAACTCAGATATATTCTATTAATAATGGGAAACTCGCTCTGCTCTTCGGTTCTCTTGTCGACTTCACAAACAAAAAAACCAAAACTGATATGTAATGCTCACTCTGTTTTGCATTTTGCGTTTAAACCTTGCCATGCAGCGTCCACATTAGTGTATTAGCACTTGGATCAACTAGCGACACTCCCTGCTCCCTGCTTGGCAGGGACTTGTTGCATAGCAACCATTCTGGTTTAATAAGTAAAGTATGAGGAATATTCAAGGGTTATTTCAATTTATTTGAATGGATTTTTTCAAAGATAATTTTTTCAAAATTAGTAATTTAAAGTTTGTTGATTTTAGGAATTATTTATTATTATAATCAATATCATTTAATTAATTTTTATTTAATTGTTTTTAAGATGAAGAAAGAATTAATAATTTAAAAATATATATATTTTAACAAATTAATTTAATTAAATATTCATAATATTATTTACATAGTTTATAATTAAGAAATTATTTTTTTAATTTGTAATTTAAATATATTAAAAATGATATTAATATAAAAATATATTTAAATACTTTATATAAATAAATAAATGTAATATATAACTCTTTTTGCTGGGTCCTTTTTCCTTTATGATATGATATAATAAATAAATATCAATTATTAAAATAACCAAAATTCCCCATAAAAATTATTATTAAAGATATGTATAGGTTAAAATAGTATTTTAACATTTTAAAATTATTATTAAAGATATGTATAGGTTAAAATAATATTTTTAACATTTTAATTTTATTAATAATATTTTTTTTTAAATAATGTTGTGATGTAAAAGAATTTAATAAAAAATTATGGTAAAACTAAATTTAACACTATTGTAAGTAAAATATACTTATTGTGTTATATTTGATCTATAAAGATAAATATGTAGAAAATTACAATGTTTTCTCTCGGTTGGAGGATAAGAAATAGATGTTAACGAACTATAGATTCTATACTAATAATTGTTATTTGAGTAGTGTGGAAAGTTTTTTTTGACCATTCCTGAGATATCACTATCATTTCTTCATACCATAACTACAAATTGATATTAAATTTTTTGTCCTACTCTTGACAAGTTTGCTCCAATGATGTTGATGGTTGTATTTCTCTTAAATATGTAAGACAAGCGAGATTGGAAACCAAAATCAACTATATTAATGAATGATCTCAAAGAATGATTTACATGATGTACATATAAATATATACAAGAAACTGATGAATTACTTTATGAGCCTTTTTGGACTCTAATAACCAATCACCTTAATACAAACTATCCCAACCTTAATCCCAAGGATTATTTGTTTAACATTCCACCCTTAATCTGAAGATATGTATCAAAGTCCAAGAATGAAAGCTCAAAATTCAAAAAAACATCCTATCCAACAAATGAATGTCTCTCAGAAATGGTTTCTAAGCATGAACACAAACCAATATGGGAGAACTCCATGTATCAACCAAAAAAAACTCTGGAAACTTCATAGAAGTTCTCAGAACAACCAAAAATTTGGTTTTAAGGTGACAACAAACTCTCAAAAAATCAATGTAGTTCCTCGAACAATTCTGAATCTAGGAGTGCTCATTGAAAAACAACTCATTCAGTAAAAACTGAAGTCTCTCTAGTTACAACTCTGGATGTAAGTGGTATAGGTTGTTGTTCATGCTCACTTTTGGATCTCTAACTCAGGATCACTTGACATCTTCGAACCTGTAGCACACCATCGTAACTCTATCAATTCCTTCCTTGTCAGATATAGAGTGAGAAGATGAAGTATTCCTCATCACTGCAAGGCTATTCAACACTCTCAACCATGTCTTGCGATATGATCCGTAAATCATATTTCTTATTTTTGACTAATCCCAAGAAGAAATCCATCTGAAATTTAGTTTCTCTCTTGCATTAGTCTTCAATCTAGAACATCTGTTTGACTAGTGATTTCACTTTCCACAATGTTCACATGGGAACCACATGGGTGAAGATAAAAAAAATGATCTTTCACATGTCCAACTCTATTACACTATTTTCATCGATCAACTTGTTTTGGAACAACACAATCCATAAATATGACAATTCTAAATTGTATTGGCTTAGAAAAATCAGAAATATAAAAAGATGCATCCATGACATCTTTGTTATAACCCAAACCAATTTTGTGTTATTATGTGTAATCTCTTCCCATGGTATTATAATTTTTTTGGAATAACATGCTTCTTATAAGAATTTTTGGTTGTATCCAAATTTTCTCTTGAAATACTTTGATCTATCCTAGACTATAGATTAGAATCAAACTCAAAAAAAGTGTTGTTATGAACAAACACCAATTCAAAATCACAAGTTTTCTTCTCAATGTGGTCTCGTTGTAACCACAACTCTAGATCCAAGAATTCACTTTTTCTTTTAGCATTTTGAAAACATGATTAGATGTTAGAGAGCATGTCTTTGGTGATTTGGAAAATGTTATTAACAGTGAATATCATTAGATTGCTTGATAAATGTAGCGAATCATTTAGTTTAGCGATTTTATCCAATGCAGTATCAAAGTAAACTTGCAATCAATTGAGAAAAGGGGTTTTCAGCTGCCATCCAGAATGCACCAAATACAAGCAAATTCAACAAGAAAAATATGAATAATTATTTATAGTTACAATTAAAAAATTAGAGACTTTTATATTTTCTTCATACAATGAACATCAAAGGAATCTGAAAACTCAAGTTTATTGTGAGTTATATCTAATATGCATGAGTTGAAAATTCATCAAACACTGACATGCTCAAGGTTGCCAACCTATAGAAACCAAAATCATGTTCTTTTCTTCTTTCCCAACTAAAATGTCACAACCTCCAAAATTCTCTTTCTTTTGTAAAAAATAAATTATCAAACATACATTTTTGAACTCATGACCTCAAATATGCCGAACAACTATATGCATCCCTTTGACCACAATGTCTTCTTTACAAGTTCTATTTCATTGAGCATTCATGTATCTATACTTAAACCATTTTCTTAGATCGACCAAATTTTTTGACCACTTTGTATGTATTTTAAGGTTTATTTCACCGACTCTATTTTTCACCATTCAAGAATCAGTAATTATAATTATAATTTCTCATCGGGATTATTTTAAAATTCTCGACCACATGCCCTAATAACTCCACTAGTTTTGTACTTGTCTCAACCTGCAGGACAAGCTTCAATTCCATGAATTATCTTTTGAACTTCTTAATGTGGATTTCGAAGGCACTACAACCCCATGTACATCACTAAGAACTTCTAATTACAGAGACAGTGGCGGAAAAACTATATCGCAAACTTCCCAAATGAGAAAGCACACTTGTTCAACTTAAAAATATCTTCATATTATGGTTAAATTTTTAATTGGAATAACAATTTTACACCTATATCATGACAGTAAAAAAAAAATTATATGAATTAATGAAGATGGATGGAAAAACCCACGCAAAACCAAACTCATTTCAAACCTCTCCTTTACATAAATGATTTTGTCACTTCAGATCAGGTCCAATTAAAGCTTCAACACATTTTTGAAAATGTTTGTCTAGGATACGACCACTTTGATCCCCGTCTGGGGAAATTTGAATATGTTAATTCAAAACACAACGATACAATATGTAGGCTCAAGCACAAATTTTAGGTCAATCTTCTAGTCCCGAAGAACAATGGGTTGATTCTCACCCTGACTTATATCAAGCACGATAATATATCATAGAGAATAATTTACATGTATTTGAGGTGCCAATTTATTCTGAATGGGAAAAATGGTTTCTCAACCTTGTAAGGGGCTTCAAATTTCAACCAGTGATGCAGGGTGGTATTACTAAAGAACTTTACGCTAAATTTCGTTTGTAAAACATTTTGCAACAACAGTCTTTGTTGAAACAATTTGGTAGCTCAAGAAAAATAACAAATTACTAAACCTAACATCGTGCCCAATAACACTCATAGAACACACGTTTTTCATCCATAATAAAATTGATTTCAAACATCCACAACCTTTTTTCCCTTTCACAATTTCACACAAAACTACCGCTTGAAATAGGTTTCAAAGCAATATACCATATTTTAAAAATTTATAGTGTAAACTCATGCTCCTATCTCCACCGTTTACGACCATCAAAATTGAAATAAACGTAGTATTTGATATTAATACAACCTTCTTTTATCTTCTATTCTTCGTTTCAAATTAAATTGAAATATTGGACTATTAAAACACCAAGTTTGACATCATTACCATGGAAAATAGGCGCAGATACCATATGGTCATGAAAATCCAATGTATCATAGAGAAAAATCAATAGAACGAGTATTTTCTCTCACGTATAAATAGTAGCATAGGCAAGTTCAAAATGCTTTTATTTCTACTAACGTTGGAGTTCTCTGTAATGACATTTTGCAGGTCATCGTTGCCCCTTTTACACCATCCATGATATGATTTCATAACTGCACCAATGACCGTATACAAACATTTGATTCCATGGACATATTTGAAGCATACTGGATTCTTAATCAAGACTTCAAATATTTCAAACAAATCACAGAAGCTTCACCAGCCACACAAACTAATGGCTCAGACTATATGAAAAAACCACACTTTTATTCAACAATAGAGAAATTCACCCGCTTTGAATCTTAAGAAGGCCACAAAACTAGTGGTTTATTTATTCAACAAAGTAGATTAACCTTCGCTCGCATACCACTGTACGGAAGACGAGATTGGAAATAGAAATCAACTATATTAATGAACGATCTCAAAGAATTATGTGCATGGTGCACATATAAATACATTCAATAAACTGTTGAATCATTTTTTGGGTCTTCTTGGACTATAATAACCAATCACCCTAATAAAAACTAACCCAACCTTAATCCCAAGGATTAGGTGTCTAAAAAATTAGAGGTACTTGTGTAGGTATTTGGTTTTTTGCTTGTTTCGGTTTCAACATGGACTTGTTGTTCATTGCATTTCATGTGTTGGATGGCCCTATCATTTTAGTTTCGTCAAATGAAAATGGCAGTGGTTCTTTGGTGTTTCCTGAGAATTTTTACGCATAGTTTTGTTGGAAAAGTTGTTTGCTGATGGGGAAAACTGACTATATTTTCTATATGTGGCCTATTACTGGTTAGCAAATGCACAATATTCAGTTTATGTTATTGTGTTCTTTCATGTCTAGACTCCTTGGAATTTGATATATGGATTTTAATGATTGAAGGGAATTTAATTCTCTTGTTGATGGGAGGAAATCAATGTTTCTCTCCATAAACTCTATTATTAAAAACATTCTAGCCATAGATGAACCTTCATATATATATATATATATATATATATATATATATATATATATATATATATAAATAAATAAATAAATAAAGGAATACCAATTTATAAAACTTTATATTACTCTCTTTGCATGCTTTATCAATTCAAAATCTCTTTAATAGGGATAAAATCAAATTAGTATACTTATTTTTTATATATTTCTCTTCACATGTTTTAATAAATTTAAAATATAAATTTAAAATCTCTTTACGCTGATAAATTAAATGAATATAATTAATTTTTTTAATGATTTAATAATAAATACTTATAAAAAGATAATTATTTGATTATATTTATATTTATATATGCATTTTTATTATTTTATTATGAGAATAATTAAAACTTGACTTTTTTGGGCCACTTATTGCTTGGGTAAAGGGTAGATGGGTGAACTATTTATTTTCTTTCTGAATTGGATTCTATTGCTGCAAGTGATATGTTGGTTTATTATAATAAATATAAAAGGATAAATTCCCCTTCGATGTGCCACGCCACACCACTGCCAATGATAAACCATGGTGTCAAGTCAATATCCTACTAGCATGATTTGTATTAAAGGGAAAATGTGTAACTATTGAAATAGAATAATCAATGAAAAATCGATAGGATTCAATATTGTGGTTAGAGTTTAATTAAAACATTTTAAGGAAAATACCCTTACTATACATATGGAAATATAGTTGAGAATACTTTTCCGAAGTTTATTTTCATACAATTTTTCATATATATCAATAATTTTAAATGGATCCAATTCCACGTAAAATACATAAAATTTTGGTAATTAAAAGGTCACCACCAATGTCATAAAAACATGATTTCAAATAGACCTCTCTATGTCGCAATGATGGAAACAATTTTTTTATAAAGTGTCATAAAATATTTATGTAAATAGATTGTTATGTAAATTTGATTCAGAGTCGGTAAAGTCTTTACATATACCTAGCCGATAGGGGACGAGAGCATGCATATTTTCTGAATTGGGTTTGAAGAAATTCCTTAATGAATTTTAAAGAGAGGATTGTTAGCTAAAGTTAACACAATAAGAGAGTTGAGATTATAATGTTAATAGTGGTGATCTTAAAATATTTGATATCGATAGCATGTGTTATTGAGTTCATGTATTACATGTACTTAAATTATTTAAAAGGAATGGGGATTCACCATGGTAAGGTGGTATAGTTAAGCGGAAAGTTCACTTAGTCAAGGTCATGGTTTTTGTCGACTTTGTTTCTTTTAAATTAAGGATATTAGCTTATTTGAATTTATAAGATAATTGATTTATTGTTGGCTATTTTTTTCCTAGTTGTGGTTTTCCAAGGTAAATCATATGCGTTATTGCTATGTCTATAATTACCTTTTCAATTAATATATTCTTCCATCAATTTAACTATAAGTTGCTATTGAAAAGGAGAGAAGGGTTAAAATATCAAACTATATTAGGAAACAAACAAATACAAATCATGAAAAATTCATAGGAGATAAATTTTATGTGGTTCACCCAATATGGAGTACTTCTACAAAGAAATGGCTAGATATATTATTATCTCGTAACAATCTCCACACAACCTTTTACCATGCCCTCACAATTGCGTAAAGGCATCATATGATGGATTCATCACGTATTTAAATAGGATAAATAACATGAAAATACCATGGAAAAAACCATGAGTTACCAACATCTTGTTCCCATACACCATCAATGGTAATTTGACTCTATTATTGAATCATTTTTACCCTAACTAACCTAACAGTACCTGATCCCTAGTGATCCCCCTTAAACCTAACTTGGAAGATTAAATTGGTCTCAATATCTTTGTGGAAGTCCTTATAAAAAGGTTAACATCTATAGGATACCAATATAACTACTACCCTTGTACTTATTCATACATAACTCCACTACTTTATTATACATAACTCCATGTGCCACCACATTACAACATGTATGTCTTAATAACTAGTCTTACAACAAACTAACCTCATGCTATCATGTTAATACACATTCCACCATAATATCTATTGAAGTGGTTCATCCCACAACTTAGTCCTCCATTGTGTATATGCATGATATGGATGTCATTACGTGCTACCACGCTACAACATGTATGCCTAAATAACATGTCTTACAATAACATTGAGGAATACTTATTTCCTTTGGCCAAGATTTACAATTTGGATCAAACACTTTAGGGTGTTCATGCACTACTACAACTCTACATAACATTTTGGATCCTTCACTAGGCCTAAACACCATTGTCTCCATCTATATTCTCATTTCCATGTAGCTACATGATGTTTATCTCACTACCTATTCTTTTGCGCACCTTTCTATTGTGCATCTATTGTACTCACGTCACATTAACTTGGCCTTCTAACATCATTTTCACTCACCAAATCCATGAAATATCGCATTTTCTCAACTCTCAAATTTGATCTTAAAGAGATCCATCCATCATTTAGTATCCTCGTCAAATATTAGCACCATCCATTGCGACTTCTTCACAATGCCATGAAGCCCAACTAGAATGATTCTCCTTTAGTTTCTTTCTTACGGTGCTGTATGCTCCCACATGTCATTTAACCAATAAAACACCTTTAACGAATTTCACTTCTTAAGGATGTTGCTTCCCAAAAATGCAGGCATGAACACACTTCTTTGCACTACACCAAAAATGTAAATCATAATGATGTCATCAGATAAGGAAAATTTATTGTATTCAACTTTTTCCATAATGTAAACTCACACAACCATCTTAGCCTTCTTATTTTTATCACACTCATGTGCCTCTCTCACACTTCAACTACTTCAAATCATTTGAAAATTTTGATACCAGTAGTTGTAAGAAAGGATTGATATATAAAAATATAATAGGCACATAAATAAACACAAATCATGACAAATTGACAAGAGACAAAATTTATGTGTTAGGCTATTCAGAAATGGCCAAGTCTTTTACTATGCCATTTGCAGATTCTTTGACATTTTTACAATCTCCACAGTGCTCTTAAACATTCTCTTGCAATGATCTAAAAGTATTTTATGATGGAATTTTTATGTCTTTAAACTTTAAATAGGTTACATAAGACAAGAATACAATGGAAAAAACAATGAATTACCATAACCTCAAATTCATAAACAATTATTGTAATTTAATTTTACCTCAAATTTACCCAGAGTAACATGGAATGTCTAATATGTCTAGACTTGTCAACTTAATTTGATTGATTTCCTCATAGGGAGAAAGGCAAGGGATTCTACTATCTCATATTTATATTCTTATTAAGTTTCGTACAATTTCAATTTTAACAAGTTTTGCTTTTCAGGTAACTAAGTTTACAATTTTTTAATGGTTTTTTTAGTTACTGTCTTTAGGAATCCTAAAGATGTGATTAATTTAAAAGACATGTAACTAAATTATGGATCACAAAAGTCTTAGATCTAACATTTATGGGTTTTTTAGTTTTTAATTAATGATTTAGTTTATTTTGAAATTGGTTAATATTTTTAAAATAAATTTATATTTTTTTCTAAACTCAATTTTAATTTGGGTTTAGTGTATACTTTAAATTTTTTTTATGGTTAACACCTTGTCTTCCTCCAACCTAAGGAGACATGTTAATGGCCCAAGGATACATCTAGTAAGAGTGAAAGCCTTGCCCCTTACGGATCACTTGTAAATAATTCCAAGTGACATGATTTTACTAGTAATAACTCTCGGCACGCATGGTTTAACAATTTTTCCCTATCTTTCTAAAAAAAAAAGAAAATCTAATTTCCAATTCAATTGGATTGGAATTTAAAATCAAATTGAAAAAGAATGGTGAAATACTCTTATCCAATCCCATTTCCCCGTGCCTATTTCACTGTGTGCTAGAGGAGCTTATCAGAATGAAGGAAAAAATCAAAAATTCTAATTAAAAAACAAATTTGATAGGGAGAATGGTTTGTTTACTCTGATCCCATATCACTCTCACTTCCTGGTGTACAATGTGAAAATGGGGCTTAACAAAATGAATGAAAAATGGTTTGTTTGAATGAAATCGAGAAATCTCTTCTAACTTGCGTGACCGTGTCTGATCAAATATTATTAGCTTGAATGAAAACCACATGGCATTACTAATTTTCTCAGAAGACATCCGTGCCCGGTTTGATGGGAAAGAATACAAATATGTTCAATTTGAGTGAAATGCAGAGGATTTTTACATTTTACTCACATAACATGCGTTCTTGGGCAATATGATTTTGACTACAACATTGGTTTAGGTTGATCCTATGAACGCCACTTCAACAAAGTCTACGAAAGGAAATGGCTTTTGAAAACAACACATTGGATTGTGTTCGGTCAAAAGCTTCGAATGTCGTTTCAACGAAGTCTCTAGAAGGAAAAAGGGTTTAAAAAATAACAGGGTCAATTGTGTTGTTTGCGAATCTTCTGATCGTAGATTTGGTTCATTGGAGATCCAGTTACAAAATGAATTTTTAACCAAGGTTGACCTTGTGGCCTCCCTCCTACGATCAAGGAAATACAAATATATATTTATAATTTGACCTGGCGCTCAATGCCTAAAGTGTATAATTCCAAGAAACTCAAGGATCGTTCATTGCGAGTATATTAATATTATGGACAAGTTTTGAAAATTTTAAATAATCTATGATGTGTACATTATTCAGTTGGGTGGTGTTGTGAGGTATAGTTTTTATTAGATTCCAAGTTTAAATTTCATGGAAGTGTTTGGGATAGGAGATGCTTACAGGAAAATGAATTATTTAAAATGGTTTTATAATTCAAATAGATTCTATTAAAATAAATAAATAGTTTTTTATTCAATATTAAGATTATTTTGGGGGAGGTTCACAATAGGAATTATTTATGAGAAAATAAAATATTTCAAATTATTCTATACTTTATTTATTTATGTTCTATATATAAGTATGTAAATTTTTTATCTATTTAATATTATAATTATTTCCATCTAAAGTTTATTTAAAAAATAAAAGAAGAGAAAAGGTTAAATGATTAAGACCCTTGGTTCTCATATATTGATGCACTTCATTGTATACATGCACTCTCTCCAAAAGTTTGTCAGAATTAGGGAGTGACAAATGAGTATTAGAATGTTAACTAGATGGTGCAATAGGGAGGGTGAAAGGAGATTTACAAAGATAGATAGTCCTCAAATTTTCTATGCCAAGTCACTACAAAATGATTTGGCAGTGCATTGTCTAAAATTTGGTTCAACAATTTATGGGAAAATAAGTAAAGGTTTGTGTTGTCAAATGATTTGGCAACATCCATTCCAAAACCTCAATGCCCTATGTTGTCAAATGGTTTGGCAGCATCCTTTTCCAAAACCCCAATGTTTTGTGTTGTCAAATGGTTTGGCAATCTCCTTTTCGAAAACCTCATTGGTTTGTGTTGTCAAATGGTTCTGTAAGGTCCTTTTCAAAATAGGGAAATTGTTTCCATTTAACAACATCCCAATTCTATGGAAAAAAAAGAACAACCACACATTCGTTGCACCATAGAAGCATACAACAAAAACCCAAAAGGAAAATGGACTATCGCACACAACGACTCAAGCCACAAGGGTTCAATTTCTTAAGTGAATCGGTTCACAAGTTACAAGCATCTAAAAATGGCCAGTATCAAAATGATCAAGTGCCGAGGAATAACATATGTATTAATAGCAGTTCACATCATGAATCAATTTGGAGGGTTGGATTCAATATCACTCCATTTAACAATCACACAACTTATACACTATTTCGTTGTTCATGTATGCCATTAACATACAAATAGCCTTCAGTTGACACAGATTTGAAGGTGCAGGCGTGTTTGCAAACTTCAGAAGTGTAGATACATACCCAGAGAGGTGTAATGTCTCTTATCCACACAATTTTTTTGTCTTTTAACCTTTACAGTTAATAGAATGTTTATTAACTACTAAACAGAATGATTAAACTCTCCTTCAATTACAGTTGACAGAATGTTTATTAACTACTAACCTTCTTAGTTGCCTCTTTTAATGGTAATTACAAAATCCTTGAAACCTTAATTTATAGCACCCACAACCTAATACACTTAACATTTTATAAAATCAATTCCTTTCTCATTATTTAACTCAAGTAAAAATGTGGAACTTATAGGTATATATATATATATATATATCTATGTATTTTAACACACATACACACACACACACATATATATATGTGCTAGGTTTATTTTTATTTAATCCCCTTCAATACAACCCTCCCTATATCCTTTACTTGACATTATCACCTACTTCTATACCCTTACTTTATTAAAGTTTTACCATGAGGAGGTGTATTTCTAATTTCTAAGTATACGAATGGAACCTTTTAACTTTTATCATAAGTAATGATATCATGATGATCTCCTCTCCATCGTAATATCCGTCCACTTGTTATGGTTACTGGTGTATTACTTAGGGTTTTAAGTCAGCTCGTAATTATTACTTAGGTCACTCTAGAGCTGAAATGGGAATACACAATCCGATAAAAATTGAATGCACAGTCTTTTGAAGGTACGTCACCTCGTTCACCTCCCAATGCATTCAATGTGCACCAAATATTTTTACGAAATTAATGGCTAGTAATGAAGCCAGTACACACAGCAACCTTGAGCCTAGTGCAGACCCAACTGGCATCGATGTTACTCTCCAACGTCTATTGCATTAATATGACTGAGATTTCTTAAGTTATTTCGCACGATATGGTGGATCGATTTCTCAGATTTCTCACCCTCGAATCATCGATCCGAACGATATTCATTGATCTTGTGACACTTGTAGGGACAAGATGAATTAGGGTTTCATCTGTGCTTTGGTTTATTAATTGGCATTTTTCTCACTGAATGAAAATCTTTGCCTTCTCTGCTACTGAGAAGTTCGTCCATCCTTAGAATAGGTTTTTTCACAGTGGCTATGGTTTCGATAGACAGGGATTTTACTCCAGACTTTGCAACATGACATTCTGCTGTTGGTTGCACTGGTAAGATAAGTTTTTTGGTTTTCAATTCATCGTAGAATTCCAATTTTCTTCTTATGGGTCAATAGGCTGTATGTTTTTCTTACTTTGGTTAACGTCTCACCACTTCTGCGTTTCTTCAGCCACGTGAATAAATTTATGTAGTATTGAATTTGGTTATAGATATTTTGCCTCAATGGACGAGTTTTAAATTTCTAATTTTTCCCTCTGTTGCATACTTAGCTTCAAATTTGTGCGTGTGGGCAATGGGTTGTGTAAAGCATTGTTATAAGGTAAGATTTTTCCACAACTCCGGCCACCATTTGTTTTCGTAACTATGCCAATTGTAAAAATATCCAACATGAGTTTCGGTGTAAATTTCTTTGTAACAATAGTTATGCCACTATAATTTTCTTCTAACCTTCAAACTGTTGAAGCCCCATTTGTAACATAGGCCTGCAACTGGAAGCACGTCCTTGGAACTCGATAAGTTATGACCTCTATTCCATCTTTCCAATCTTCATTTCGACAGGTAAGCATTCAATGTGGTTGCCTTCAAATTGCTCGTTCTACTATTTTCCCCATATTTGATCATGAATGTTATTTCCTATTACCACTTAAGATTGAGGATTAGGACTAATACTACAATTTTTAATTTTGCAGGTAAGAAGTTTTACTATTGCATTTCAATTCGGACTCAGCCTTCCTCATTTTGATTTTTTCCAACTTATAAATATGACTTCTTAATGCCATACAGGTTGGTCTTCGACACTTATGAGGATTTCAGTGTTCCAACCCGGCTCTAGTCGGATTTCCTATTTGTTTATGTCAGCCTATATTAGAACTTGTTTTTAAAACTAATTGCCTGTATTGGCTATTTTGAAGTTGAGCAAAATGTACTTCATTTGACTTTCGAGATATTATTCTTCCAATTTCCATGAGTGGACTGTGACATTTATATTTTTCTTTTCCTCATGGTTGGTATGTTTTCTTGTGCGTGTTTACAGCCTATAGGTCTTTCACATCACTGTAATATTTATATATTCCACCATTTTCTATAGGAATGTATTATACTTCCATAATAAAAACTTACTTATATCTAAGATTTATGTATCATATAGTTCTAGCAGACTTACATCTCTTCCCTAAATTAGTATATATATTTTCAATTCATACTATACTGGGTGTTTTTTTTTACTTTCAGTTTTAAAGAAAAAAGAACAGAATTATGTTTACTTATCAGTTTATATCTTATCGTTTAGTGGCTGCTGTTAACATGTACTAATAAGAATAGAATGAAATTATTATTTTGTATCGATTTAGCATATATATATATATATATATATATATATCTTTACATCGAACTTTTGTACTTATATTCTGCAATAGGAAATTTACCAAATATTTTCATAAACCTCTTATGCGACTAAGTACTGCTTTATAAAAATTAATATCATTGATGTACATAGACTTTATCAATTTCCTTTTTGTAGCAGCTACAGAAATCCAGTGTAGAAATCAAATTATTGATTCATAATTAAAATAGAATTTATGGTTTCGCATTACTTTTATCTTCTGTCCTACATACATGGATTATTTCTTAATATTCTAGTACCCTATTACTTTTAAATTTCGTCTTCATTTCAGGTATCTATTAATTATTTTTGTACTATAATAGATTATAAACATACTACACTTATTAGATCTTGATTTTTCTCAGAAATAGTTGTACAACAGTATAAGAACGTAAAATACTAGTTATAACTTTCAGATTTTTAACTTCTTTTCTACCCTTGAGTTTAAATTTTCTCATGAAATTATACAGATAATTAAAAATTAGTTACTAGTAACATTTCCACCTTCTAAACAGAACAATAACTTCTCTGTGAGATACCGATCTCCAGATTTAAACCTATCATAGGTTTAGACATTCTAGTATATGGGTCTCATTAGGTTATTCCCATACAACTATACAGATTACAGTATTTATGTCTTATCAAAATCTATTAAATGTATGGTGACTTGCTAACATAGTATATTCGAAAAATAACTAACTTGTTAAACACTTGAATTAATTTACATGATCACATTCACTTTTCTTTTTTCTTACTCATTCTTCTAATGGAGACTTTAAATTACACATATTCTAAGTTCATATCAATCTAAAATAAGCTAGTTCAGTGCGCATACCAATTTCTATGACTAGTTCCTCCTAACCTTAGAGTTCTATCTTCGTAACTCACCCCCGAGTTGAGAGAATTTTTTTCTTCCAGCGATAGACAATCCTTTGTCTATCTTGGAGAAAATTATTTAAGCTGTGATTTCCTAAGATTGTTTCTAATTTCTGTGTCCATAAATTTCAGGATGCTTTCTTCCTACTTTGCCTAGGCTTTCCCTCATTAAGGTACTTTAAAGTTGTATTTTCCACTTTTCTAGCTTTTCTTCCTCTTCCCAATTAATTTCTTCTTCATTTGGTAAATTAGATGTTTCTCTCGAAATCTAATTTTAGTAATATTCTTTCCAAGGATTTCTGGAAGGTTTGGGAAAGTCTCGCCTTATCCATATCCTCATGGATCTAGGTTTCCGATCTTAATTCTTAATCTAGTCATTGCACACACACAACTGTTCCATTTATTTTTATTAATAAATAAAATAAATCCACACATTAGTTCTCCATTGGGGTCCACTTCCCCTTTTTAATTATTCAATTGTCAATTAAAAAGCATAGAAACTAGAGGTATTACATATTCCCCCTCTAAAACAAACACCGTCCTCTGTGTTGACAAAATAAACTTAAACAATTCACTGTGTAAATAGTGATGGATATTTTTCCATCATCTCAGTTTCTCGTTCCCAAGTAGCCTCTTCGGCTGTAAAGTGCCTCCACTACACTTTTACTCCGGCTACTGTCCGGTTCCGAAGTTCAATTTCTTCCCGCTCCAAGATTTGAAGCGGCTCTGGAAGGAATTCCCCTTCTATTTCCACCTGAATCACATTCCAATAAATAACGTGAGCAGCATCATGTACATATTTTTTTTAACAAAGAGACATGAAACACATCATGAACCTTAATATGAATGGGTGCGACCAATTTATAGGCCACTAGTCCTACTCTTTCCATCACTTCAAACGGTCCACAATATTGTGGAGATAATTTTGCACAATTGCGAGTGTGAAAAGTGCTCTTCTTAGGCTTAATCCTCAAATATACATGATCACCCACACTAAACTCTCGGTGCACTCTCTTTTTTTCTGCATAACTTTTATGTCTGTCCTAAGCTGTTTTTATGTTCTTCTGAATGTGTTTTACAACTTTTTCTATTTCGTGCAAAGCTTCTGGGCCAACTACTAATTTATCCTCAGGTTGGCTCCAGTTTAAGGCAGTGTGGCACTTTCTACCATAAAGTGCTTCAAACGGACTCATCTTTAAGGAAGCTTGGTAGTTGTTGTTATAGGAAAATTATACTAAATGTAAATAATCTTCCCATTTGGTTGGCCTATCCATTACATACATTCTTATCATGTCTTCCAGAATTTTGTTTGTTCTTTCGGTTTGGCCATCTGTTTGGGGGTGATAGGCAATACTGAAGTTAAATTTAGTGCCCATGCCTCCAAATAAGCTCCTCCAAAAGGTTTCAGTGAACTTTGTGTCTCTATGTAAAACTATCTTTTTAGGAACCCCATGTAGCCCTACAATCTCTTTCATAAACAAATTTTCTACTTGGGTTGTCCAAAAAGTAGATTGAACAGGTATAAAATAAGCAGCCTTAGTCAAGGTATCCACTACCACCATCACTGAATCATATTTATATTTGGTTCTTGGTAAACCAGTGATAAAATCCATAGAAATAGTTTCCCCTTTCCACTCTAAAATTGGTAAAGGATTTAGCAACCCAGTTGGATGTTGATGTTCAAATTTTACTTGTTGACATTCAATGCATCTATAAAAATAACTTGCTACATCCTTTTTCATCCCAGGCCAAAATAAATTCTTTTTCAAAGCTGTGAGTAATTTCTAGTATCCAGGATGTCCAGAATAAGGCTTTTTGTGATATTCATCCAGAATTTTCTTCTTTAAAGAGTCTACCTTAGGGATGTGTAATCTATCTCTATAACAAATCAGCCCCTTCTGATTTTTTGTATACCCTTTCATTTCTTTTTCGTCATTTAAGTCTGGATTTATTCATAGTTTTGGTCTTGATCCTATACCCTTTGAACCAGTCCCTCCAAGTCAAAGTTGACACTACTCCCAATGTTACTTATACTTTGCCAAGGATTTCTGCTTAAGGCATTGGAAATATTATTTTCTTTACCTTTGATGTGTTTTATTTCTATGTCATATTCACTCTGGAAAGACAGCCACCTATCTTGTCTATCATTTAGGTCTGGTCAAGTGAAGAAATACTTTAGGCTGATGTGATATATCATTAGTACAAATTTCTTTCCTAGAAGATAGTGTTTCCACATCTTGAGAGCATGATTATAGCAGCTGACTCAAGGTCATACACATTGTAATTATGTTCATGTTTCTTAAGTTTTCTAGACTCATAAGCTATAACATAATTTCTTGTAATATTACTCCCCCTAATCCTTCTCCACAAGCATATGTGCATACTACAAACTCCTGATTTGGATCTAAAATCTTAAGAATAGGTGTTGTAGTAAGTTTCATTTTTAATTGGTCAAAACTATTCTGGGATTTTTCAGTCCATTCAAATTTTACTCCTTTCCTTTGCAATGAAGTTATGGGATAGGCTAAAGCTAAAAATATTTCTACAAACCTTCTATAGTATCCCGTAATTCCCATGAAGGATCTTACTGATGATACATCAGTAGGTACTGGCCATTCTCTAATTACTTTTATATTTTCGGGGTCTACAACCAACCCTTATTATGAAATTATATGCCCTAAGTATTGAATTTTATCCTTGAAAAACTCACATTTACTAAACTTAGCATACAACTGATTTTCTTTGAGAGTTTGCAAGACAATTATGAGGTGTTCCTTATGCTCTGCTTCACTTTTTGAATAGATTAAAATGTCGTCAATAAATACTAGCACAAACTTATCCAAGTATTTATTCAAGACACTATACATTAAACACATAAAAGTGGCAGGTGCATTTTTCAACGCAAGAGGTAGGACTACAAATTCATAGTGTCCACACCGGGTTCTAAATGTTGTCTTGTTGATGTCTTCATCTTTAATCCTTAACTGATGGTAATCAGTCCTTAAATCAATCTTGGAAAACATTGTTGCCCCTCTAACTTGATTAAAGAGGTCATATCTCCTAGGTAATGGATATCGATTTTTGATTGTCACTTTGTTTAATTGACGGTAATTAATACACATTCGGAAAGTACCATCCTTATTTTTCACAAACAAGACTGGTGCTCTAAATGGGGATACACTCGGTCTGATGTAACCTCTGTCCAACAACTCTTGTAGTTGCATTTTTAACTCCATCAATTTAGGGGTGCTCATTTTGTGTGGGGATCTAGAGACTGGAGTTTCTCTAGGCACTAAATCAATTGAGAAATCGATTTCTCTCTTAGGGTGAAAATGAGGAATTTCATCCGGGAATACTTATTTAAATTCTCTTATCATTGGTAATGTCTCTAGAAAATTTTCCTCTGACTACTGTCCTAACTCTTCAACATGTACAAAATACACCTGGCACCCTTTTTTGGTAGTTATTTTTAATTGAAGAGATGAGATCTACCTCACAGATATGGGTTTAGGCTTTCCTTTGATTATTACTGGTTTTCCTTCTTTATCAATGTAGTGTAAAGTTTTGTCTAAACAATTCATCATAGCTTTCTTCTTTTCTAACCAGTCCATCCCTATCAATATATCATAAGACCCTAATGGAAAAATATTTAAATTTAATTATGTTTGATATCCATTCAAATTCATGGCTATTTGGGGTAACTTATGAGTTATCTTTCGTTTGGTACCAGTGGCTAACTGGACTAACCAAGAATGTTGAAACTTGTTTGTCTTTAATTTACATTTTTCTACTATTTGAGGACTGATATAACTCAAAGATGCACCTGGATCTATTAAAACTGTAACAGATTGGTCAAAAATCATATCTTCCATTTCGACCATAGTAGACTGGTGTTCTGTTTGCCAGTTTTCTAGGGCAGAGCTGATGGTGGGGATGTTCCTTGCTACGTCATTAACTGTAGTTGCCTCTCACAGTACATGTATTATCTGAATATTTCGATGTGGGAAGTCCCTCAATAAATGAGGTTCTCCACAACCCCAACTTATTATTCCCATTCATTGGTTTTGGCCCAGTTTGAGCTTGAACAGTTTTATTTTCACTCACTTTACTAAACTTCTTTCTCTGGTGCTTTCTAACAAAGTTTTTCAAATAGGCTGGTTTTTATTTCTTTCCACTGAACTCACCTTTGTTTGGCCAATTCTTTCTTGGTTTCGTCTTACCCCGGATTTGCTGGTAACATAATCTGGCCTTGCGTACTACCTCATCCATCGTTTTTGGGTTATCAAACTCTATATTTTCTTTATAAACAATAGGAAAATAGTTTAGAACCCTCTGTACCTTTACCTTCTCTTCTCTGATATAATGTACATAATGTAACGGATTTGTGAACTTGGTTACATGGCTGTCCCAATCTGAGTTCATGAAACTCTTTTGCCTTGTCGTCATAATAGTTTTCATGCAAGTATCGATTTTTAAACTTGACCTAGAAATCCTCCCAAGTCACCATTTTCACATCAATGGCATGAACCATCTTTGTTTCCTCCCACCACAAGGTAGCCTTTCCTTGCAGCTGATAAATAGCCAGCCTAGCTCTCAAGTTAATTTCATATTCGTAAACTTGAAAGTACTTTATCATATTCAGAAGCCATGCCTCAACATCTTCTTCTTTTTCTCTATCATAGGAGGGAGGTTTAATTTTCCAGAATTCACCCTGTAATTTCTTCTTTTCTCTAGACTGTTATCTAGTGGCGTCATCTTCCTCAGAATCTTCTGAGATATTGACTCTCCCCTTTCTCATCGTTCCAGAACCTTCACCCTCTTGGCTGTTCTGTGAATTCAATTCCCTTATGAGTCTGTGTTGCTCCTCACTGGCTAAAGATAGCCTGTCATTATGGTTTTTAAGCTATGCCATTTCTCATTGCATTCTATGCAACATAGCCATTAATGGAGAATTTGGATTTGGCGTGTTTTATCCACCACCCAGATCTACATATAGCTCGTCCCCTTCAGTCATGGTTTGTATTTGTACACTTCAATACAGTTCACAATTCAGAAATTTAACATCAGCAAAATTTTAAACTTCATAACTTTTTTCAGCAGCAAATATTTCTTTGTGAGCACATAGTTTTCCCAGTGTTTTATCTAATGCTCTGATACCATTTGTAATGTCTCTTATCCACAATTTTTATTTTTATTTTCTTTTAACCCTTACAGTTAATAGAATTTTTATTAACTACAAAATAGAATCATTAAACTCTCCTTTAATTACAGTTGACAGAATGTTTATTAACTATTAATATTCTTAGTTTCCTCTTTTAATGGTTAGTAATTAAAAAAGCCTTGGAACCTTAATTTATAGCACCCACAACCTAACAAACTTAACATTTTATAAAATCAATTCTTTTCTCATTATTTAACTCAAGTAAAAATGTGGAACTTAGGTATATATATATTTATGTATTTTAATACACACACACACACACACACACACACACACACACACACACACACACACACATATATATATATATGTATGTATGTATTTTAATACACACACACACACACACATATATATATATGTCCTAGGTTTATTTTAATTTAACCCCCTTACTTTAATACAACCCTCCCTATATCCTTTACATGACATTATCACCTACTTGTATACCCTTACCTTGTTAAAGTTTTACCATGAGGAGGTGTATATCTAATTTCTAAGTATAAAAATGGAACCTTTTAACTTTTATACTAAAGTAATGATATCATTACAATCTCCTCTCCATGGTAATATACATCCAATTTTTATGGTTACTGGTGTATTACTTAGGGTTTTAAGTTAGCTCGTAATTATTACTTAGGTCACTCTAGAGCCGAAATGGGAATACACAATCCAATAAAAATCAAATGCACAGTCTTCTGAAGGTACGTCACCTCGTTCACCTCCCAATGCATTCAATGTGAACCAAATCTTTTTACGAAATTAATGGCTAGTAATGAAGCCAATTCACGCAACAAACTTGAGGCCAGTGCAGACCCAACTAGCATCGATGGTACTCTCCAACGTCTATTGCATTAATACGACTGAGATTTCTTAAGTTATTTCGCACGATATGGTGGATCGATTTCTCAGATTTCTCACCCTAGAATCATCGATCCAAACGATATTCATTGATCTTGTGACACTTGTAAAGACGAGATGAATTAGGGTTTCATCTATTCTTTGGTTAATTAATAGGGATTTTTCTCACTAAATGAAATTCTTTGCCTTCTCTGCTACTGGGAATTCCATCCATCCTCTGAATAGATTTTTGCACAGTGGCTATGGTTTCGATAGATAGGGATTTTACTCCAGACTTCGCAACACGACGTTCTGTTGTTGGTTGCACTGGCAAGATAAGGTTTCTGGTTTTCCATTCTTCGTAGAATTCCAATTTTCTTCCTATGGGTCAATACGCTGTATGTTTTTCTTACTTTGGTTAAAATCTCACTGATTTTGCATTTCTTCAGCCACGGGAATATATTTATATAGTATTAAATTTGGTTATAGATCTTTTTCCCCAATGGACAAGTTCACAATTTCTAATTTTTCCCTCTACTGCATACTTAGCTTCAGATTTGTGTGTGGTTAAAAACGTGGGCAATGGGCTGTGTAAAGTGTTGTTATAAGGTAAGATATTTCCGCAACTCTGGCTACCGTTTGTTTTCATAACTATGCCAATCGTAAAAATCTCTAGCCTTGAGTTCCGGTTTAAATTTATTTGTAACAATAGTTATGCTACCTTAATTTTCTTCTAACTTTCAAACTGTTGAAGCCCCATTTGTAATGTAGGCCTACAACTCGAAGCACGGCCTTGGAACTCGAGAAGTTATGACCTCTGTTCCATCTTGCCAATCTTTGTTTCTACAGGTAATCATTCGATGTGGTCGCATTAAACTTGCTCGTTCTACTATTTTGCCCATATTTTATCATGACTGTGATTTCCTATTACCACTTAAGATTGAGGATTAGGACTAGTACTACGATTTTTAATTTTGCAGGTAAGAAGTTTTACTATTGCGTTTCAATTCTGACTTAGCCTTCTTCCTTTTGAATTTTCCCAACTTATAAATATGAGTTCTTAATTCCATACAGGTTGGCCTTCAGCACTTATGAGGAGTTCAGTGCTCCAATCCAACTCTAGTCGGATTTCCTACTTTTTTATGTCAGCCTATATTAGAACTTATTTTTAAAACTAATTGCCTATATTGGCTATTTTGAAGTTGAACAAAATGTAATTAATTTGACTTTCGAGATATTATTCTTCCAATTTCCATGAGTGGACAGTGACATTTATATTTTTCTTTTCCTCATGGTTGGTATCTTTTCCTGTGTGTGTTTACTACCTATAGGTCTTTCACATCACTTTCGTATTTATAGATTCCACCATTTTCTATAGGAATGTATTATACTTTCATAATAAAAACTTACTTATATCTGAGATTTATGTATCATATAGTTCTAGTAGACTTATATCTCTTCCCTAAATTAGTATATATATTTTTGATTCATACTATACTGGGTGTTTTTTTTACTTTGAGTTCTAAAGAAAAAAGAACAGAATTATGTTTACTTATCGGTTTATATGTTTTCATTTAATGGCTACTGTTAACATGTACTGATAAGAATAGAATGAAATTATTAGTTTGTATCGATTTAGAATATATATATATATAGCTCTTTACATCGATATTTTGTACTTATCTTTTGCAATAGGAAATTTACCAAATATTTTCATAAACCTCTTATGCGACTAAATACTGCTTTATAAAAATTAATATCATTGTTGTACATAGACTTTATCAATTTCCTTTTTGTAGCAGCTAAAGAAATCCAGTGTAGAAATCAAATTATTTATTCATAACTAAAATATATTTTATGGTTTCACACTACTTTTATCTTTTGTCCTGCATACATGGATTATTTCTTAATATTCCTGTACCCTATTACTTTTAAATTTCGTCTTCATTTCTGGTATATATCAATTATTTTTGTACTATAATATATTATAAACATACTACACTTATTAGATCTTTTTTTTTCTCGGCAATAGTTGTACAACAGTATAAGAACGTAAAATACCAGTTATAACTTTCAGATTTTTAACTTCTTTTCTGCCCTTGAGTTTAAATTTTCTCATGAAATTATATAGATAATTAAAAATCAGTTACCAGTAACATTTCCATTTGCTAAAAAGAATAATAACTTCTTTGTGAGATACCGATCTAGAGATTTAAACCTATCACAGGTTTAGGCATTCTAGTAGATGGGTCTCATCAGGTTATTCCCATACAACTATACAGATTGCAGTATTTCTGCCTTATCAAAATCTGTTAAATGTATGGTGACTTGCTAACACAGTATATTTAGAAAATAACCAACTTGTTAAACATCAGAATTAATTTACATAAGCACATTCACTTTTCTTTTTTCTTACTCATTCTTCTAATGGAGACCTTAAATTACACATATTCTAAGTTCATATCAATCTGAAATAAACTAGTTTAGTGTGCATACCAATTTCTATGACTAGTTCCTCCCAGCGTTAGAGTTCTATCTCCATAACTCACCCCCGAGCTGAGACCTTTTTTTTTCTTCCAGCAATAGAGAACCCTTTGTCTATCCCGGAGCATCTTATTTAAGCTATGCTTTCCCAAGCATGTTTTTAATTTCTCCATCCAGAAATTTCGGGATGCTTTCTTCCTACTTTTCCTAGGCTTTCCCTCATTGAGGTACTTTAAAGCCGTCTTTTCTACTTTTCCAGCCTTTCTTCCTCTTCCAAATTACTTTCCTCTTCATTTGGGAAATTATATGTTTCTCTCCAAATCTAATTTTAGTAATATTCCTTCCAAGGATTTCTAGAAGGTTTGGGAAAGTCTCACCTTATCCATATCCTCATGGATCTAGGTTTCCGATCTCAATTAACAATCTAGTCATTGCACACACACAATTGTTCCATTTATTTTTATTAATAAATAAAATAAATCCACACATTATTTCTCCATTGGGGTCCACTTCCCCTTTGGACTTATTCAATTGTTAATTAAAAAGAATAGAAACTAGAGGTATTACAAGAGGAGAATGAGAGTTCCTCCCGCCTCTCTTTATTCCCCAAAAAAATAAAAATTAATATGCTGACGAAGAGTCACAAAAATGTGAATCGGTTTCCTTTATCCACAAAATAAGGGAGACAACAAACTACATTTACAACAAAAAAAATATAACTTTCATGATGAGTAATTTCTCGAGCTAAAGTAAAAAAAATCAACCTTACTCCTAATTTAAGTATTTAAAATTTTTTAACAATTTTTTTTGTCAGCGTTACCATGTGACCATCCCATCACATTGGTAAGCTCTTGTCTGAACTCTTCATATCTTGTGCTCGGCCTATGCACCTGCATGAGGCTCCCCAGAAAAGAAATATTTATGGGTTCCTCCTCATAAGGACTTCTACAAAATAACCTTTTTTTGTAGAGTGGCAACACTCATCCAGGTAGAATCCTCAACCAGATGACCTTTCCACTTCACTAAGTATTCAAGATACTCCTTTCCTCTTGTATTTTTTGCAACCTTTGTTTCAAAAATCATTTGAGCTTCCATTTTTTTTTCCACAGGCATTTTTTTTACCCATTTCTTCTCATTGACTTCATCATTGTTTTATTTTTTGTAGACGGGTATTTGTCATTTACTGGATAAGGATACAAATCAGTCACATTAAAGATTGGTGAAAACCTACACTTGCAGGTAACTGTAGTTCATAAGCATTTCCATAAAACTTACGAAGTATCTTGGAAGGACCTATTTTCTTCATCTTAAGTCTATTATTCTCCTTTCCTAGGTGAGCTAAGACAATGTATCCCACTACAAAGTTGGCATCCATTGTTTTTAAATGTTATTTATGCTTGTATTTGGCGTCTTTGACTTGTAACCTCTGCTTAACTTGCTCATGTAACTCACTCATTGTTGCTGCAAAAAATTCTCCTTCAAAACTTCTTTGTTCCAACTTGCATTGATCTGAATGGAGTAGAATTAGTAAATTCTTTGTTAGGTTCCCTATTCAAAATATAAACATTCTTTCTTCTTATGTGCATAATATTTGTACTTAACAACAGGTTATTCCAAAAGTTTCTTTTAAGTGTATTTTTTATGCTAATTCCATGAACAAGTTTTAAAATATGAAATCATCAAACATTGAATGGAAAGATGCACTAAACATAAATAATAAATCCATTGTTGAAGGATTTCACCCCTCCTAGGCTACTTCTCCTTGAATCATCTCTGAAGGCATGATTCATCTTCATTATGCTCAAAGTTTCAACATGAAGATTACATCAAAGTACTGAACTGAAATGGTAATTTTATCCTACAAAGAAACAACTCCTACAAAGTTTCTTTTACCATACACTTTCTAACCTACTGTCAAGCATGCAAGTATTATAATCTCATGGACATCTTCCATCAATACCCCTTACTCCAATTTGAAAGAACATCAACATGTAGTAAAACACTTCAAGTACATAAACCATTTTTTTCTCTAAAACACATAAAGAGAAAAGATGAGAAATAGATATATCACTGCTACTAAGGTTGTTGTTGCAAACATATGGAGGCTGGAAGACCCCTGCAAGGTTATCTCCATCTCAAAATCCTCCAAGAACTTGTTCAACATGCTGGTTGTCCACAGCACCCATAGGCTTCACTTTGCTAGAAACCCATCCATAAGTGCTCAAATGGTCATGAAACCTATTACAATGAACTTAGAATCACCAAGAATGTCTATATAGCCTTTTCTTGCTCTTCAATTGGTCTCCAGCTGAAGCAGATATGTCCTAACCCTCTGGTGGCCCCAGGCATCTTTAAAATTCAAGCTGGAAAAATCCCATCTATAAGTGCTCCATTGCTTCTAAAACCTGCACCATTGATTCCATAATATGCAAAAATGGTCATTTAGCTTCGTTATGCTCCTGAATTGGTTGAAAACTGCCTTAGTTATGACTTCTTCTAGTTTCACCTAGAAAAACACCACTAAATCTAGCAAACTGCACTTAGCTGCTGTTAAACTGGAAATATTCCACTGAAATTGGGGGTCTATTATGTTAATCTGCCATTAAATTTAAGTGGTAATTTAAGTGCTAATTAATCATAGTTAAGCGCTAAACCCGTGCTTAACTTAATCTGCACTTAAAAACTAGATTAGGTGCATTTTAAATAGGGTTACCGTTAATTAAACGTGGTTATGGTTTAAATTCTGCATTAATATTGGAGCTTCACCAACGGTTATGTGTTATGGACTTATGCACCAGGGCTAACCCCCACCTTTCCTCCGCCATATTACAATGTTAATTCAAATATATGTGGCCACCTATGACTGTTAAGAACCATTGTGTAGGAGGACTTGTATGGCATGTGTTTATGAGGTGGCAGATCATGGGGCCAACCCCTATGGGAGACCTAGGTTGCACCAATTGTCCTCACCCAGTTGGCCCAAAAATGACACAATGAATATGCGACACCTAACCCACAATTTGGACCATTGTCATGCTGCCACTTGGCAGCATACCATTCATCGTAGAAAATGTCAAAAAAATGACCTCGCACAGTATGCTGCCATGTCAGTAGTACAGACTACTCAATGGGCTTCTCATTGTCATTTTTTTTCAAAACTTTGCTTGTTTAGGAAGGTGAACAAATAGTGTTTCTGGGATAACACAAAGACCATTTTTCACGAAAAAAAGTGTGTTGGATTTAGAATGACGACCACTATATAGTCGGTCAGGTTTCGAGCCAATAAAAAAACTTTGATATTTTATCTATAATTTGATCTCCTGATCATACCTCCCCACTGAAATCTTTTGGCCTTGAAAAGATGTTAGGTCCCTATATTACTAGTAGAGTCCCTTATTATTGTTAGTGTAAACCCCTTATTGTTATTATTGTGCCCTTAAATTATTATTGTTAGGTCTGCTCAAATTACATTGTGGCCCCACTAAGATTACATTGTGGCCCCATGGACTCCTATATATAGAAAGGTGGTTTTGTAATTTGTATCATCCAAGAATTTTTCATTCATGTAATGCATTGGAGGTTGCCCCCTTGAAGTGTCTTATTTATAAGGCGTTTATATCTATTTTCTTCTATTTTTAGAGCTGCTTTAACAACATTTGGTATCAGAGCTTTGGCTTCTAGGGTTTTTGCTGCTCCAAATAGGTCATCATGGAATTTTCGCTATAAATTTTGTTCTATGAAGGTTCAGAAGCTGAAAGTTTTAGAGTTTGAAGATGAAATCCTGAGGAACATTGTCACGAAATTTTAGAGCTTTTTTCACAATATGTTCAGAGATATGATCTATGGAAATTAGGGGTTTTTGCAGGCTCTTGAATTTAACCTAAAGAGGTCATCATGGAATTTGCGCTATAAAGTTTTTTCTATGAAGATTCAAAAGCTGAAACTATCAGAGAGCGAAGTAAAAGTCCTAAGAAACATTGTCGCAAAATTTTTGACCTTGGTTCACAATATGTTTGGAGATATGATCTGTGGAATTTAGGTCTTTTTCAAGCTATCGAATTTCATCTCAAAGAGGTTATCGTGGGAAAATCTTCATAACTCTCTCTTTGAGCATCAGATTCGAATTTTGCAAAAGTGGCCATAATTACACGGACTATAGTTTCCTATCTATCAATTTCAAAGCCAAAAGAGGAAACAGTGACATGTGGAAAGTCGTACAAGTTCGCTCTACTAAACTAGTCCATGATTGGGTCATTGTGGGAGATTGGACATAACTTTGCCTTGAAGAATCCAAATCAGGTCAGACCTGTGACATTTGAAATAAGCTTTAGAGGGCTACTAGAAGGCCATATTTTAGATACCGAGGACCTGCAATTATAGAGATAATTCAATTTAAATATAGAGCTCCTTAAAAGCAAGTAAAAGGTGTGTATTTGTTTTCCCAAATTGCATAAGTCTTGTTTGAAGAATCAAGTTGAATTGATTCCAAGGGCATATTGTAGAACAGATATCAATATTGGATTCTAAAATGGCCCCTAAAAATAATTCAACACCCATTAAGCCTTTAGAAGGCTCTACTATGACTCATGAAGACGAAGAATGGCAACATGACATATCAAATTTACAAGAGCAAGTGCAACAAATTTCACTCCCGCAAAGAGCAACAAAAAATGACATGGAAGTTTTGAAGAAAGGCGTGGAAACCAAGATGGATGGTTTGAAGAAAGGCGTGGAAACCAAGATGGATGGTTTGAAGAAAGGCGTGGAATCTAAAATGGATGGTTTGAAGGATGGCATGGAAGCTGAGATAGATGGCATGGAAGCTGGCATGGAATCTAAGATGGATGACATGGAAGCTAAGATCGATGAAAAAATGGAAAACATGAAGATTGATCTAAAATCAGAAATGGAAGGTTTGACAAAGTTGATACAATAAGTGTTTCCTAATGGTGAAAATAGAGTAGAGGAAACTCATGATGAGAACAAAATAAATGTTAATCGTGATTTCATAAACTCTAATGTTGGTGGGAAGAACCACCATATTCCAAAATTGGATATGAGGAAGTTTGATGGAAAGGATCCTGTAACATGGATACTACAGATGGAGCAATATTTTGATCTCCATAACGTGCAAAACACACAAAAGGTACGCATTGCAACTTTACATTTAGAACAAAATACATTTGTATGGTATCGATGGCTTTGCTCCCGTAAAAAAACTGTCACTTGGTCAATTTTTACGGAGGAAATGATAGCACATTATGAGGATACAAAGAGCAACACCTTCTTTAGCCAATTGATAAATCTCAAACAAAAGGGTTTAGTGGGGAGCACATTGAGGACTTCCAAAAATTGAATATAAGGGTAACTGATATTCCAGAGGAACACAGGATTGATCTCTTCATAGGTACTTTAAAGGATAACATCCAACATGAAGTTCACGTTTTGGAACCCGATTCATTGGAGAAGGCATTCAAGTTGGCAAGAAAAATTGAATGTAAAATTATGGTGACAAGGAAGCCTACCACTCACTTCTATAAAGATGGAAGTGTTGCTACTCCTAGATTTCCACAACCTACAAGGTTGACACCACAACAATTGGAAGAAAAAAGAGCAAAAGGGCTTTGCTACAGTTGTGATAGAAATACACTAAAGGTCGTAATTGTGCTGAGAAGAAATTATTTTACATAGATTGTGAAGAGGAAGAAGAAAATGAAAAAGAAGAGAATATACACCAGGAACCAACCCTAGAAGAGGAAGAAATGAGTCTGACCATATCGTGTAATGCATTGACAGGAATTACCACTCCTCAAAATCTCAAGATAGAAGGACATATCAAGAAGAAAAAGGTAATAGTATTGATTGATTCAGGTAGTACCCATAATTTTATTCGTTGTAAGGTAGCCAAGGAATTGAATTGTTTCCTATACCCAGCACCATAATGTCAAGTGATGGTTGCAAATGGAGGAACTATAAATTGCTCTGGAAAATTCCATAATATCAAGCTAACCATGGGGTAATATGTATTTAATAGTTCAATGCTTTCCATTTCCATGGGAGGTGCTGATGTTGTACTAGGAGTACAATGGTTACAATCTTTGGGGACGGTAGCTTTTAATTTTCAAGAACTTTTCTTGAATTTTTTTCAGAAGGAAAGGAAGTTGAATTATGGGGTATTACAGGGAAGCTGAGAAAGATAATAAGCTTCAATGTCATGAAAAATATTCTAAAGAAATAACAACGAGGCGTAATTGCACAATTATGCTCACTAGAAGTTCCAACATGAAAATCATCTATTTCTGCAAATCTCCAAAAGGTCTTGGACAATCATTTCAAGTTTTTTGAAACTCCAAAAGGACTCCCACCTATTCGTGATCATGATCATGCTATTCATTTGATTCCAGGAAGTGTTCCTCCAAACATCAGGCCTTATAGATATCCTTATGTCCAAAAGAGTGAAATTGAACGTATGATTGCAGAAATGTTAGAGATTGGTATAATTCAACCTAGTCAAAGTTATTTCCACTACAAGAAAAAATCACATTGGTGAGGGGAAAAAATGGTCACCATAAGCTCATTGGTGAGGGTCAAAAGAGCCTTCGTCACCAAAAACTGAACGTCACCAAAGGTGGCATCGCCGAAAGTATAGGTGTTGTGGTGATATTCAAGGTCCGTCACCAATAATGATTTATACTGAAGAATAGTGACTGTCACCATTTCATATGAGAAATGCTGACGGACAATAGCCTCCATCACCAAAAAACTGAACGTCACCAAAGGTAGCATCGCTGAAAGTATAGGTGTTGTGGTGACATTCAAGGTCCGTCACCAATAATTATTTATAGTGATAGATAGTGACCGTCACCATTTCATATGGGCAATGGTAGCGGACAATAACCTCTGTCACCAAAAAACTGAATGTCACCAAAGGTGGCGTCGCCGAAAGTATGTGTTGTGGTCACATTCAAGGTCCGTCACAAATATTGATCATAATGATGGACAGTGACCGCCACCATTTCATATGAACAGCAACGATTTTTTATGATGGACCTTTCATGGTCATCACTATTCATGCATATATATGGATACGTTCAATGACTGTCCCCATACGCTCATTGGTGACATCAAGGTCCGTCACGAATAATGACTATAATGACAAACAGTGACCCTCACCATTTCATATCAACAACAACAATTTATGGTGATGGACCTTTAATGGTCGTCACTATTGATGCATATATATGGTGGCGTTTGTTAACCGTCACCATTTCATATTTTGGTGAAGGTAGAAAAATGTCACCATAAGCTCATTGGTGATGGTCAAAAGAGCATATGTCACCAAAAATTCATCTTCATCATTCCCTATATATGAATATCAAGGCTAACCACCAACCTCCTGCTTGTAAAGCAGGTGCTCTTCCATTGAGCTAGTACCCTTTAAAGAATTAGACTTTTAAAAATTATATCTTGAAACTTCATAGATTGTAAATTCTACAAATTTCAATAAATTAAAGGCTTCACAATATTTTACTAAACAAACAAAACATCATTGACATTGAAAGTCCCTACCTAATGGTTATGGAAGTTATGAAAAGTAGGTTAAGGTAAGAATTAGACTTTTAAAAATGATACATGGACTACCACCACAAGAATCCCCCAAGAGAGATCCAATGGGAGAATCTCTTGAATCAAGTTCAATGGAAAATGAAGGACTAGATGAAAGAGAAAGGCCTCAGCAAGATGGGGAATCCACCACCTCAAGTCAAGGAATAGAAGAGGTCCTCAAAAATTCTTACAACACTTTGAAATAGATTTAAGGGTAGAATATCTACTTAAGATCTACTTATGAATATTGCTTATGTATAATAACTCAAATAGACAAGCAAATCCACAATTATAAAGTGATTATTTGGCATTTCAATCACTAATTTCAGGGCCAAAAACCTAAATAACCTAAAACACTCAAATATCCTAAAATGTGTGAAATAAAAACAAAGAAAAAGAGAATATGTTCTCGAACAATAATACAAAAAAAGGACAAAGATAATATGTTATAGAACAATAATACAAAACACATCCAACATTTTGAAGTATTTGACTTGTCTTGGTGAACATGCATCCTTAGCGAATACAATGTAGCAATATCTTCCCCACAAAAGAGAAGACATCTCATAATAGTATCTTTGACATGGAAAATCATAAAGATGCCACAATAGCTACTCCATTCAACACATGCATAGGCAATACAACTTAGATGTTGATGGCAAAGTATGGGATAGAAACAAATATCCTAGATGCTAGTTGTCTCACAACAATTAATTCAGATTTTACATATTGGTATGATGTTTTGGTGAAGTTCCCAGTTTCTAACCAAAAGAAAAAGTAATAGATCAACATGACATACACTGCCAACATGTAACCTAGCCAATGGCTTCATCATATGCCTCATGCCAGGAATTGGATTTTGCATACTAGACCAACGATAGTTAGGTTCTAAATTTCAACCTGATTATTTCAGATAGTGTATGAGCAGCAGTAGAGAAGTCCTATAATAGAACTTCCATCACATTATAGTGATTTTGTTGTAGCATTTGTTTTATTTTTAGGGCTCATGTTTCAAACAATTTTAACATGGTTTTAAGGTTCCAAAAATATCATGGGAAAATCTCCCTTATTCCAATATTTGGTGGTAGCCTCCCTGAAGAGTTTGACATCAATAATCTTGTTATAATACAACCGTTTTTAGTAGCATTTTGTCATCCTCCATGGTCTCCAAACAAAGCAAAGAGATCACCATCCAAGCATAAATATAACTTGGCATATAAGATCAACTTTTGCTGGGAGGATGTGAGGTCATGTAACATAATCTTGTAGGATTATGAGGCAATATAAAGATGATATATAGAAGAAAATGACCACAGATTTGATGGCAGCATGTGAAGAGCCCTTAAAAAAAGATACAACAGTAGATATATCCTCTGATTGGTGGTTCTATGGAACCAAATAGTGTTGGTCTTTCCAATGGTTGATACCCCCAACTGTGGTAAATTTTCACCAAAAAATAGAACTAGGGTTAATGACAACACTATTATGGCTCTGATACCAATGTTTGGACAGATAGGGCAGCATGAAAACAAGTATAAAAATACAAGTGCAATCAAAAAATGTTTCCAACAATGATGTGGGGTTTTTGGGAAGCTTGTTGTGGGATAATTTGAGGGATTTCAGACAACTTTTTAGCCGTGTGAACTACAATAATCTTTATTACTTGTTTGTGACTACATCTAGGGTCATTGTAAGCAAATTATAGCCAACAATAAAACTCTAAATACCCATCAATCAGAACAGCTCATCTTTTCTTCAAGCATGAACCAATTTAAATCTTCATGTGTCTTCACCTTACAGAAATTTTGTGGCAGAAATGGTGGTGGTAAAAAATATCATAAGGGCTGTTAATATCTAGTGAAAGTTTTTTTTTGAAACCCTTGGAAACATACAACGAACCCTTGAAAAAAGTCACTAGAAACTTTGTGAAATTCTTAGGTAGCATTTGAATTGGACATCAGTATGTCATTATAAACATTGGAGTGCTTTGGTATTCAGAGGCATTTCAAGAGCCCTTTTCATATCTTACATGGATTGGTTTGTGGATATACCTCTCGTTGTTGGGTGTTCCCAGACTAGATCCTAGAAATCTAAAGCATGTATTAGATCCTAGTAATCTGTTGGGGTGTTCCTAGTAACTTGTTGGTTGTATCAAATCCTAGACCAACAGTCGTTCCTCCTTGGCAACATACATTCCTTAATTCATAGATAATAACGTGAGGAAAAGGAGACCTTGAACCACATGTATATGCATAACCTTATGTTTGACCATTAGCTTGAGTACAACAGCCTAAAATAGTTCCAGCCTCCTCATCTTAGATATTATCTAGGCTTTACTCAGACAGTGCAGTTGATAAATGGGTTTCAACTGACCAACAATTTACACCAAAAACTGCAATTTGAACTTAGTTGAGGCTAGCAATGGAAAAATTGGATCTTCTAATCATCAAAAAGGTTATATAATTTCAACATTCTAATTGCCCCATTGCCAGGAAAAGCCAATTCTTTGAGTGTAGGAACCTCTTTTTTTTTATTTATAAAAAGGCAAGGTTATACAGGTGATAGAAAATTACTTGGTTATATAGGTGGTAGAAAGATCAAAAAGGAATTTGGCCAGCCCAACTTTAGAAATGGCATCCACAAAACCATGTTGCATTAGTTTAGGTCCTTCAATCTACAAACAACAAAAATGGACTACTCTAGGGTTTTTTCAAGGTGTTGAATCCATATATGTACTCAAAATTCCATTTTAAATAACAAAATTAAGATTTGGCCAAAAACAAATTTGGTGTAATAAGACAAAAACTCAAAAATGTAACATGTTTAGATTCCAAAGATTACATTTTTTGGTAGCCACAGTGCATGCGTTGTCTATAGTTGCACACAATCCATGTTATGGCTTACACCATGACCTTATCTTAAGGCATACAGACACACCGTAGTCTAGTATTGACTATGTGAGTCTCTCTATATATATCATTGAATGTTCTTCTTTAGCTTATCCATCCATCCCTTGATCAGTCAATCAATCGATGATGGTGAAAGTGTCATCCATTCTCTTGCATTTTTGGTGCATTCAGGTTTTCATTCACCTCTGCAAATTCCATGCTAGCAGTCAAGGCCACAAATGGGAATTGAATCCAAGAAATTTGGAAGGGAAAGGCAAGTTGGCTCATTATGGTCATCCCTACAGAAAGATCAACGCCCCAAGTTTCTTTAAACTTCGCAGAGGTGATCTGTATATAAATCTAACCAACTGGGGAGCTACCCTCATCTCCCTCATTCTCCTTGATGCTAAAGGTAATCATCCCTAAACCCTACCCTTCAACTACTTTACCATCATTTACTCAGAGGGAGCTAGCTCATTAAGTATTGCTATTTATGCATTCAGGCCATCTAGCAGACGTACTTCTTGGCTATGACAATATTTCCTGATACATGGTATGTATTTACATTTCCCTTTGGAAATTAGTACTGCCATCATATGCTAGAATTTTAAGATAAATTTACAGTTTCTACTCACATATTGGAATGGATCTCAAATTTATGTGTTACCATGGGGAATATGATATTGTTTATTAATGCATAACATGAGCTCCAGTAGACCTTACCTTGGTGCCTTGGTGGGTCGTGTAGCCAACCATATCAAGGATGGAGAATTCACACTAAATGGGAAAACATATCAGTTGCCTAAGAATGATGGCAACAACACACTCCATGGTGAAAATCTACCTTTTCTATTCTGCATGCATGTTTTATCCAGCTAACTAGAGCCCTATAATGACCACTACTCATGAATAAATTCTCTCTTTTTCTGTATATGTATGTTTGTTTGTGGAGGTCTAGAGCACTACTATTTCAAGTAACATATGTGTAGTTTGGTGATCTAAATGAATGCAGGAGGGCTGAGAGGCTTTGACAATGTCTTGTGGGAAGTGAAGGAGTAGAGAGGCTTCGACATGCAGAATTTTGTATGAAAAAAAGAGTCTTTGAGCCACAAAGGAGGGATCTAACATAATTTTGTTAATCCCCTACAACTATCAAGTGTTCAGCAAAGGAGGTGTTAAAATAGGTCTACACTACAGCAGAAGATACAACAAGTACCGCTATATTGTATGGTGTTCCTATCAAGCGCTGAGGCCTAGACTTAACCATAAAATTGCCCCCTGTATTAGTCTTAAAATTGGTTTAAATAAATGCCAAAAATGATGCACAGGTCAGCTCAAATCAGTATGTCAGCTCCTTAATCAAAAGACATGACTTTTCAGTTCATACACAAACAACTATAAATAACTATTCATGCTCATCATTTTGGAATGAAAATTCGGTGAAAAATACAGTGAGAATTCAGAGATAAAATAGGAGGCCAAGGAGATTAAAAGGGAGATCATAATTACAATGTTTTGGGCTAGAAGGATATATCTCTTGCAGACCTATTTGCACCTGTGGAAATAATTTTTTTCGGAACTGTATTCAGGCCTGAAATTTCCGCCCTATCAAAGCCTGAATTTTTTTTCCTAACAGGCTTGTAACTTCGGCCTTTCCAAAAGCTCGGACCTGAGTCTATTCTTTGCAACTCATACCCTTCTAATTCTGACCTGTGGTGAAATGTGTGACCTTGCATCAACTTTTGAAGATATAAGATTTTCGGGTTTGTAAAATCCATTTGGATCATAAAATCTTAGTTGTGCTTTCGATTAAGTAGATCTGCGTAATATTTTGGTAGGAAATAATTAGTCAGGTTTTCGAGATTAGAAAATTTAACACATTCAAACTGTAGTTGATTAGGAAAATTTTGATGGAAGTTAATGTGAAAATATTTTTCCCTAATTTTTGGTCATTTGTCCATGATACAAAAGAACACCTCTCTTTTTCATGTCATTTGCTTTAGAGTTTTGATGACAAAGGACAATATTCCATTATGTTATGAATCTTGTCTAGCAATATGGACATGGTTGGAAGGTCTTGTTGTTGAATGCTTGATTATTTCTTGAATTACCACCATGGAATCTCCAATTACCACCAATTTTTTGACCTGCCTTGCACACAACATAGGACCTTAAAACAATGCTAGGGTTTTAGTAAATTATTGTAAATTATTGTGGTCCTCTAGGGTTGTAAATAGCCACCCCTGCACCTGCCACTCCTAAGTCACTATGGTGACTTTATTGCACATCAAACTTTATATTCTAGCACTACTGTACTGTCCAAAGACTCTAAGTGATAACATTCAAGTGACCATCCTTTTGGAAACGAATCAATGGCTTTTAAATTTTAATGCTTGAAAAGAATTTCTTTTAGTTGTCCAAGTCTGTTACTCTGTCTTAATAATCTACTATGGGTGAAATGTTTTTCCATTTTTCATGACCTTGTTATGAGAAACACTTTACATATTTTATGTTGTCTCTGATTTGGAAAGGAAGTCAATGTTGAAATAAAAGGACACTGAAATGGAATTCTTTTAGAGACCACTTTCAAGATTTGGGCATATATGGGACAAAAGTAACCTTTTATTTGTTTTGTAGGGACTATTTCTTGGTTCTGTTGGAGTAGCCTCAAAAATAGCTTGAATATCACTCATATCCTGTTGGTAGCAAATGCATTGGTGCCTGCTTATCCAAGGGATTTTAAATACAAGAAAGTTGAAGGTTACTGATCCTCCCTTTTGTTGTTTTAAAATAGCTTAGTTCCTATTTATCACTTTGTGAGTATGTTGGCTACAGGATGGGATTCAGATTCATTTGGAGTCCATGTTATAGTCCATGATATCCAAATAGTCCCCTTTTACTCTTATTATTGTATTGATTTATTTGTCTAAACAGAATCTTTTATGATTTCTATTTGCACATGACTAGTATCAATGATGTTAAGGAGGGTTTATCTCACTCAGGGTGCCATATGTAAGCAAGTGACCAATTACTCTCTGCTTGGTTTTGTTAATCGATTTTTTTGTGTAGACCTTCTTTTTTAATAGAAAAATACATCTCATATATACAATAATTACAACAGCAGAAAAAAAGCGGAAGGATATATAAAAGGGAGGTTATATTCTCTTGTTTGTTTCCTTCAAATACATATCTCGGGGAAACCCACTAGGCACTCCCCTCATTCCAAGGATAGTACTTAGGGTAAAATAGGATTCTTCAAGGCTTGCTACAGCAAAATGTAACACCTTAGTGCAAAGCTTCACTAAGTACTCTAGCTCAAGGGCAACATAGGGATCAGTCACCACTTTCACCTTAGTAGCTGCTCCTCTGTTGTTCTATGGATGGATGTCCCCACAACAGAGGCTATCTAAAAAAATCTTGGAGATTAAGCAACTCGAGAATTCTTAGGATAAATAAATTTCAAGGATTCTACTAAATACCCACCCAATTCCAAGGATATTATTCAATAAGGTTGGGCTCCGAGTCAGATGAGGGAAGAAATTCGAAGGACCTATGGCTAAGTCTATAGGGCTAAGATAGTACTAGAAATACTCAATTAGATCCCAAATACATGATACTTTTAATTTAATAATTGTTGTTATAAATTAGGGTTTATAATAGACACAATTTACTGCATGCAAAATTTATGACAACAATAACTTGCTATGGGAAGCTTGGTCATGCTTGTTTTTCTCATATTCCAGCTCAAAGAGAATTTCCACAATGAGAAAAAAACCTTGTTAGATTGGCCAGAACCCCAGAATAAGCCATGTAGCCTAAATAGATTCGTATCTCTTTTGTGCCATTCATAGAGACCATTTGAGTGGAATGATCCCATGTTGTTATAAGTAAGGGGAGATTTACCTATTTAGAGAAGAGGTAGGGTGTAGTCAGGTATTGCATGACATTCCTTTTTTGCAAGTCAAAGAGCCTCCGGTAGGTAATGTTTTGTCGGTCCTCCAAGGTCATAGGAATAATCCCACGGTTGAGCCAATATCAGTGCTATGATACCACTATAATATTCTCTAGGGAAAATTGAAAATGAAAAAAAAAAATTAAAGCACATGCACGCATAAAATTTAAACACATACGTAGACACCCATAATTCCTCCAAAAATTGCACCTAGCTCAGCCATTTTATTATAATGCAATGGAAGTACAATGAGTATGGTGTGAGTGCACCTAGGCTTTCCAAAGGCAAGCTAAACAAGTCCCAGGTGATAAAATGTAATACCTGAATGCTAGAATGTGCTCTCTCTTCTATGCACTGCGCTGCCCTAGAAAAATTGCACTACCTTTCGGAATGAAATTGTTGTTTGACCCTCTTCTAGTGCCCAGAAAATTCAGAGAAAATAATCTCGGACTCCCCTCAAAAAACCCACCAAAACCTAGAAAGGGTTTGGCCTAGTTCTTACCCCTGAAATTGACCCTAATTTCTACGTGCTCCTCCACTCATTGGGTATTTCGGCCCTCCCAGAAATAGCATTGTTCTAAGTTCTAACAATCCAAAATGATGCTAAATACTAATGAATTTACGCTCTTGATGACTCCCCAAATTCCCAGCTCAATCGAGCCCCAAATGGCCACCCCCTCAGCTCCACTTGTAGCCCAGAAGTACCACATACACAGGCCCATGCTTTCTCGGTAGGCTCAATAAGTTTTATGCTCCCCCACTAGCTTCTCCAAGAAAAGTGTGGTTCTCTCCCACGCCCAGATTGTGGAAGAAAGCCACATGAAATGCCTAATGCAATGCTGGAATTGGCTCACAAATGGTATTGATCTCCCTCCTTGGGTTGACACTCGAAGTCCACCGAAGGAAGGGGTGAGAAACTCGCTTGAGAATCTTGTGTGTTGAACAGCACTTGCAGACTTAGCTCAACAGCTCAAGCATGCTTGGTAAGTGAGTTTGTCAAAGTGTCAAAAGGTGCAAAATGAGGTGTGCTTCATCTATTTATCCTTGGGCTGCCTCCTCCTCATGTAGGACCCATACATCAAATTTTTTCATACCAAAAAGCATGAATTGCCCAAGGGGTGTGTATTTCCCTCTTGGGTGGCCCCCATAACCCACTAAGTGTTCGACTTGCCTTTTTCTCCCTAGGTGAATGTCTTCCTTAGCCAAAAATTGGAAGTGGGGTCCTCCAACCCACTTCTCCTAATTTGGAAATCAAAATTATTGAAATTGAGCAAAATTGAATTCTCACCTAGCAATAATGGCTTAGCAGGAATATCACAAATGGCCAGAAACTTTGTTTTATTCCAATTTTCCATCGTAGGATGCAGCCCACAGCCCATCACTTAAAAGTTAAAAATACATTGAAACAAATTGTTGCAGTCCAACCCAAATGACCCTTTAAGCCACATGTTCTACTCAAAAATCCATCCAATACTTTGTCCTATTTAATCAACAGGAAAGGAGCCCATCAAAGTTTGCAGCAACATAGAATCCCAAATCAGAATAACAAAACAACTTGTATCTATCTAGAAACCAATCCTAGTGTTTGCTTCTGTCTTTAGTTTGAAATTTTCTCAATAGTTCTATACCTCAATATGGTTGATCGAAAAAGGAAATGTTCATGTATCACATAGTTTGTTGACTTTTCCATCGCATTCCAAGCTTCTTCATCAAGTTAGGTTTCAACTCCAGTTGCCCAAATAACAAGGCACTTGATCTTGCTTGTCTTCTCATTCTTTTTACCTAAAAAAACTATAGAACGCATAAAATCACAAATCTGTTTTTCAGAAAAACTTAACATGGCAGAATAGTGAATTGATCTAGGGAACCCCCCTTCGTGCCGAAAGAGACCTGGCCTAAAGTGAAGGGAGGTTCTATCGATATAACAGTCGATAGAACTTCCAAGGGTTGCCTCAACATTTACAATTTGGACAATTTGGACTTGTTTTATTCCAATTTTCCATCCTTGGATGCAGCCCATAGCCCATCACTTAAAAGTTAAAAATACATTGAAACAAATTGTTGTAGTCCAACGCAAATGACCCTTTAAGCCACATGTTCCACTAAAAATTCCATCCAATAATTTGTCGTATTTAATCAACAAGCAAGGAGCCCATCAAATTTTGCAGCAACATAGAATCCCAAATCAGAATAACAAAACAACTTGTATCTATCTAGAAACCAATCCTAGTGTTTGCTTCTGTCTTTAGCTTATTTCTGTCTTTGGCTCCAATTTTCCATCCTGGGATGTAGCCCACAACCCATCACTTAAAAGTTAAAAATACATTGAAACAAATTGTTGCAGTCCAACCCAAATGACCCTTTAAGCCACATGTTCTACTCAAAAATCCATCCAATATTTTTTCCTATTTAATCAACAAGAAAGGAGCCCATCAAAGTTTGCAGCAACATACAATCCCAAATCAGAATGAAAAAACAACTTGTATCTATATAGAAACCAATCTTAGTGTTTTCTTCTGTCTTTAGTTTTCTTCTATCTTTAGTTTCGTCAAGGGTTGCCTCAACTTCCAAGGGTTTCCTCAACATTTGCAATTTGGACAATTTGGACTTGTTTTATTCCAATTTTCCATCCTGGGATGCAGCCCACAGCCCATCACTTCAAAGTTAAAAATACATTGAAACAAATTGTTGAAGTCCAACCCAAATGACCCTTTAAGCCACATGTTCTACTCAAAAATCCATCCAATACTTTTTGCTATTTAATCAACAAGCAAGGAGCCCATCAAAGTTTGCAGCAACATAGAATCCCAAATCAGAATAACAAAAAAACTTGTATCTATCTAGAAACCAATCCTAGTGTTTTCTTCTGTCTTTAGCTCTAATTTTCCATCCTGGGATGCAGCCCACAGCCCATCACTTAAAAGTTAAAAATATGTGGAAACAAACTGTTGCAATCCAACCCAAATGACCCTTTAAGCCACATGTTCTACTCAAAAATCCATCCAATACTTTTTCCTATTTAATCAACAAGCAAGGAGCCCATCAAAGTTTGCAGCAACATAGAATCCGAAATCACAATAAAAAAACAACTTGTATCTATCTAGAAACCAATCCTAGTGTTTGCTTTTGTCTTTAGCTTGCTTCTGTCTTTAGTTTCCTCAAGGGTTGCCTCAACTTCCAAGGGTTGCCTCAACATTTGCAATTTGGACAATTTGGACTTGTTTTATTCCAATTTTCCATCTTGGGATGCAGCCCACAACCCATCACTTAAAAGTTAAAAATACATTGAAACAAATTGTTGCAGTCCAACCCAAATGACCCTTTAAGCCACATGTTCTTCTCAAAAATCCATCCAATACTTTGTCCTATTTAATCAACAAGCAAGGAGCCCATCAAAATTTTCAGCAACATAGAATCCCAAATTAGAATAACAAAACAACTTGTATCTATCTAGAAACCAATCCTAGTGTTTGCTTCTGTCTTCAGTTTGCTTCTGTCTTTAGTTTGAAATTTTCTCAATAGTTCTATACCTCAATATGGTTGATCAAAAAAGGAAATTTTCATGTATCACATAATTTTTTGACTTTTCCATGGCATTCCAAGCTTCTTCATCAAGTTAGGTTTCAACTCCAGTTGCCCAAATAACAAGGCACTTGATCTTGCTTGTCTTCCCATTCTTTTTACCTAAAAAAACTATAGAACGCATAAAATCACTAATCTATTTTTTAGAACAAATTAACATGGCCGAACAGTGAATCGATCTAGGGAACCCCCCTTCGTGCCCAAAGAGAGCTAGCCTAAAGTGAAGGGAGGTTCTATTGATATAACAGTCGATAGAACTTCCAAGGGTTGCCTCAACATTTGTAATTTGGAAAATTTGGACTTGAGTGCAAATCTAGCAGGTAACAGGATAAAAAATGCTTATCCTCAAACAATGCAGGCATTGGAAATATGGATAATCTGGTTGTCATCTATTGATTCCTAAGAAATACTAAAGACATGTATTACTGATGGAAACTACTTAAGGGTGAAAACATAACTATTGGAAGTAAATTTACACTGACCCTATGTTTTCTACCCCGGTCAGGTTTTGGAAAGCTACACCAACAACCTTCTCATTTGTGATTGTTAGGCCTCCACTGTTACCTGGGTTGATAGCTGCATCAATTTTTATAGCCATAAGATGAGAAGCCCCATGCACATATTATGTCAGTTCTACCCTTGAGACAACTCCCCTAGTCACAGAGATATTTTCACCACCTGGAGTTGACAACATAATTCACGTTATTAAAGATCATTAACCAGACCAAAGCATCTTCTGATTATGTTCACAGATTTCAGAAATACATGTAAAAGATATGCAAAGATATTAGCATTAACGAAATGATATAGGAGAAAACTGTCATGACATTACAGATTACAAAAAACACTACTTAACAATAATATGACGCAAACATTAACTGCAATCCAACAAGGAACATAAAAATGTCTTCCAGACTAATAAAAAATAAATTAACATGCAATTAGCCAATTATTGAATTATTACCTTGCCCTAATAAAAATGTTGTGCACTAGATGTTGCAATAGAGACTATTTCCAATAGGTGTAAGCCAACACACTCATTTCTATGGAGAAGGACAAAATTATACACATTTCACAGTCCCTATATTTTTTCTAAAAATTTAAAAGAAATTTCTTTACCCTGACAAAATATAGGATGGCAAACATCATATAAAAGAAAGGGGAAAAAGTTTCATTGTTCCTAAATCACAGCAAGCAAGATATTCTTGATGGTAATAATCATCACATAGGAAAATGAAATTGACAAAACTTAGGTTTGCAAGGCATGCCAAATGGCAGATTGAGAGAAGGATGAGATCAATTCTCAAATCTGGTGGAGTTTTGACATTAAAACCTTTGATGCTAGATTACCTCCTTACTTTCACTGTTCAGATCTACGCAACCTCAAACAACAAAATGGGTACTACATGTTTCAGTACATCAAATAATACAATGGATTTCTAGGAAATAGAGCACATTATATATATATATTCTAGATGCATAGACACACATACATATCAAACAATACAACAAATTTCTAAGAAACAGAGTATATACATATATAGACACACATACACACATACATATCAAACAATACATCAGATTTCTAGGAAACAAGGTACATATATACACACACATCAAAGGATACAACAAATTTCTATGAAATAGGGCGTTTATATACACACACATACACACAGATAAAAAGGAGATTTATACATAGTGCCTATATAGATGGGTGAGAAATTTGAAGTTACATTATCATTGTTCCTGAACTGTATTTTTTCTATATTAGTCTACAAATAATTTTTCAGCATCTAAGATGTCAGACCCACCCACAACTATTTGAAAAGACAATTAAAATTAAAAATTGTTTTTACTCGTCACAAAAGGGGCTTGCAGGTCAGTGAAAGTAGGGCATTGTAAATACGCCGACTATGGTTTCACACCCCCATGTCGCATGTTCACTCCTCATGAACTATTTCAATAAAATTCCACAAATAAAGAAAATAGGTTAATGAAAATTCCTCAAATTCATTACTGGAATTCAATTGTTTAACCCTATCAAAAAGTACCATATTTTTGTGGCTTCTAGTTCTGGCCTTTACAAGCCTTAAATAGTCCCTCTTACCCCCTGAAAATGCATGGCTTATTTTTCATTTCTATTGGCATCGCTCTCTCAGTAACATAGCAGAAATTCATGGAGTTTAGTGATAATTACAGGTTCCAACAAGAGACTTAGTGTGCCATGCACCTTGCTATTTTTCCCCACCACAATCCATCATCCAAGGCAAGAGCAAAAGTCTAGATATTGTAAGCAAGAAGAGAGACCTGGAAGATGAACACCCTTGCTTGGAATATGACATAAACATGCTTTATGGAAAGCAAAAGTCAAATAAACAATCGACATGAAGAACGCCCTACCAGGGAAAATTTTCAAGGCACAATTTATGGTGAGGAGTTATCTAAGGGTGCAATTTTTCCAAGCGGAGGAATGGGCCATCTTATTCCATTCACTGATTTCGCCCAATGCCTCTTATCACACCATGGATTCACCGTTGCATTCATTACATGCAAATGGATGTTATCTAGTCCTGAATGCATAAATTCCTCATAGGGTCTAGAAATCCGCTTCGTCCAGCTCCCTCATGTGGAAATCCAAGAAGATGAGGGGAAATACATGAAGGTGGAAACCCTTGTATCAAAGTTACTGGAGAACTCAAAAGGATTAACAAGCCGACCTGGTAACATTAACCCCCAACAGATTAAATCACTGAGGAATGGAAAGGTTAATCCCACCGATGCTAGGCGAATGCCCCTAATTTATCCAGTCGGGCAGATAACACCTAGGTTGGATGGTTGGATCGGTTGTGCATTAAGATTAATATTGTATGGGAAAAATTCTGAAGGCTTGAAGAGGTTGTAGTAGAGCCCTAGAAGAGTATGACCGTGCATATGCAGAAGCTATAACCACCGAAAACACAAATAGAATAGATGAAGCTCGACTACTTACTAATACTTACTAATCAGACCACATTAGAACATCCTCTTTTTCTATTCATTCCTCAATCCATCAATCCTTACCTCATTCGTTGGTGAAGCCAGCGATCCCAGCCATCCATCCCATGAAGACCAGTCTATTTTGCTACTTGACTGGCGGGATTTTCACCAGTGGCAATATCAATCGAGCCTCTTGGACGAAGGCGAGCAGGTAAAGGCTGAAGGACAATGAAAAATTAATATAGTTTACTATAGCCAAATTCGGAGTTCTTGAACATGTTTTCTACTCCGAATTGCAGCGAAATCCCCAAATCAAGAGAAGAGGATTTCAAATAAAGATCAAAAAAGAGTGAACCCAGATCTGATATAATAAGTTCGGGTTAAAAATCTGGTAGAGTGGATAGAATAATTGAATGTCAAAGAAGGGTATGGAATCTGCAGCGAAATCATAAAAATTATGAGCAGAGAAGGAGCACCGAAGTCTGTCCCAGACCCGGCAAGGAGAATATCGGCGGGAAAATAAATTTTAATAGGTCGATTTAAATTTTATAGTAGCCACCAAATTAGAGTTTAATAGGTAGTCAAATAAATTGCTATGGTTGTCATAAAGTTCTATTTTTATGAGACTAAAAATAATGTTAATTTAATTAGGGTATTAATGAAAATTATATTATCTCTCTAATATAAGTAAGAATTATAATTAATCAAAATCATATTATACTTCTCTAATAAATATAATTAAGAAAGTTCATATAAGGAGGGAAAATGGACATAAGCTGGGAAATATCTATCAAACTTTAAGATGGTGAAAAATATCTTTAAACCTATAAATAATATTATTAATAAACTTAAGTAGGTATAGGTAGCCTCTTATTTTTTAGTAAGCTCAGTTAGAGCTTAAAAATACCTTATTAGAAGGCCTTCACATGTGTTGTTAAGAGAGACATGGGATAAATTTTGACTAAACAAAATAGGGGTAAAATAAGATCAATGTATAGCACCTACCCAAATCACCAAGAATATATTCAAACCATCAATATGACACACTTCTCTGAGTAAAATTATGAAACACCATGGAATAAATCAGATTAAAACATATAACCAAACAATCAACAGTTAGAACAGAGTGTTTAAGTGAACACAATAAAAATAGTACACATTGGACATAATATCATATACACATGGATCATACATATCCAACTAAATGTGGTAGCTAAAGGAACTTCTTCCTACACATAGTTTCCTAGATGGCTAAGGCAAGGTGTCATCAAACCAATGATACATTCATGAATTACATATAGATCCATATACCTTAGATGAAAAATTATCAATGTGACAGGAATCGTAGTGGTTGAGATGATAATAAAATTTTAAAATATCCTCTAAAAGCCCATATAGAAAATGGGGTAACAGATCCTATGACATCCAACTTGTGATATATGGTGGGAAATCCTTAAAGTATCTTTGAAGAAAGATGTCTCATTGAGGTCTAGGCCAAGAAGAGGTACGATGCCTCACCAATTTGGTAGTTTAAGAAGTTTAAATTTTGGTTTGTCAATTTGGCCCTAAGTAGGCAGGGCAATATGGAAGGAGGTGACCCCCTTGGAAGAGTTCTAAAGGGGAAGCCCACATAAGGCCTTATATAAATATCTAAACCCAAGTACCTCCCTCATAAAAAGTTCTAGATATGTATTTAAAGGATGTAGATAACGACTCGTCCAAATGTTGATAAAGACAATATAACATCCCTTGAATCTCATAATAAATGGGGGCATCTACAAATTAGGTGATGCTTTAATTATATCTCGTATATATGGAAACACTAGTAGATTTTATTAAGAAGAGGAAGGTCATTATGATTCATTTCAACTCGACGCGAATGTGAACCCAATTTGAATGTAACAAGGGGGATCTGAAGAGCAGCATCTGATACTCTTGTGTGTATGTGGTTAAACAAAAAGGCCCTCTTTCGTTTGCATGAAGTGTTCCTGATACAAATCCATGTTAGAGTCGAGGCCCTAAGAAGATGAAGTCCAAGTACATTGAATTTATTGTCTATAAATAACCTCTCTAACAACCTGACACACACATATAATGATGTCATTTACATTGGACGTGTAAATCACTTGAATTTTGTTACAACTTTAATCGCTCCTCAAAAAAATTGTGCCATGCTTCCTTGTGATGATGCTTCAACCCTATTGGAAAACAAACTCACAATGCAAAAGGAATTTAAACATGATGTAACTTTAATAGTGCCCCACATTCACCCTTTGGCTCACTACCAATGGCTAATTTGAGGTTATTTCAAGCACTGATGTGGATAATATCATTTTATTTTCTCTTATGTATAGTATTATACATTGACACAATTGATTTTGTTGAACAAACAAAATATCTATATTGAGGGTTCACTCCTTGTGCTTTAGGGCTAGAGAGGCCTTGTCTTTATGAGTGATCTATTCATTTCCAACTCCTTAGTCCTTCAAATTTTGCACGTCGTTAGGCCCAATAAACCTACCCTTATACCAGTCTTGTTTTCCTTCACAAGCACAAGACTTGGGGCTCTTCTTTGATAGTCACCTAACAACACTCCAACTCTACTTGGACTACCATCAATTTTCCCAACCATGGTCAATTATTTTACTGATCTAGTGCCCACAACACTGCCCCCATCTAGGGATCTTCAAAATTTCCACCTAATAGTGATTTGAGTCCTCTTAAAATCACTATTTTTGTGTACCAATTTCTTTGTTGTCCGATCTATGAACAAATTTGAACTACTCCTCTTATCATCCTTCTAACACTTTGTATATGCTTGAACTAGGGTCAGAAAACATCCACTAAAATTCGATTGACTAATTTTTTATAGGTTGCTTAAGATATCTATCCAAAACTCTCTGGACAATCCACCAAAATCAACTCCTCTTCATGTCCATCCATTCCTCATAATATGCCACAATTATTCTACCCAATATTCTACCCAGGTTCCACCTTCCTTTGTATTTTCTATCTTCGCACATACTTCTGCAAACCATCTTCCAAATTTATGGTATATATTGCAGAGATAAACCTCTCTCCAAGGGTCCTGGCCCCTCTTCTTCTACACATATTTTTCACGGTCTTAAGGGCATACCTTATGGATTGAGCATGTTAGGAAACCTCCTTAACTATGGCATTATACTTCTATTCGAATTGTCTTAGAACAAACCCTATCCACCCATAGCAAAAATAACAACTCTTACCTCCATAAGAGACATAACCTAGCTCATATGGACCCATAGATTCTGGGAACTTCTTTAACTGAATTAGGGTTTAAGGGGTTATGGTTAAGGGTTTAAAGGTTTAGGGATTAAGGGGTTAGGGGTTAAGGGTTTATAGGTTTAGGGTTTAGGTGGTTAAATGGGTTAGGGGTTTACTAGGGGTTTAGGGGGTTAAATGGGTTAGGGGTTAAGGGTTTAGAGGTTTAGGGGGTTAAATGGGTTAGGGGTTGGGAATTAGTGATTAAGGGGTTAGGGGTTAAGATGATAGTTTCATTGGTCTCTATTTATGCACAATAGTTTCTTATTCTTTGCGTCTCAATGTAACAATTTTGTAAGTATTGTTGCTTGTTGCCATGTCTTCTTTATTTATTAATTTATACTATTTGTTAGCCATTTATTTACATTTATTGATGAAAATGTCTATTGCAATCAAACCAAATGTATGTTCAATCTCCATTTTCAAACTCATCCACAGTGTTGTCACACAATTTAAGTCTGGAGAATGGCCATCTGATGAATTCCTAATAAACAGATTGCACCTCATGACTACTCCAGAAAATCTTAAGTTCGAGTGCCCCACATTCATGAGAAATTTGGCTCTTATACTCTTGCTCCACCTGACTGTGTCCTGGAAATACCCTTGTTTATTGCAAAATGTTGTCGACCTTGTCCCTTAAAAGACTAAGGAAATATATGTGACTGAGAGGAATGGAAAGGACTACAAAGTTGAAGACAATACAAAAGACTAAGATGGTTTAAAGGATAATCTTGAAGAATGTAGCAGTGTTGAAACAACTAAAAGTTGTCCCAAAAAAATAGTTGATAATGCGAAACTTTCTTCTACACCAGTAAAGCAAGACTACATTCATGTGAGACCAAGAAGAGGCCAAGTGACTGATAGGCATAGCCTAGAAGATAGGGTATGGTTCCCTCTTTTTGATGAAATATCTTATATACATTTTGTCTATCGAAGATTAACCATTTATTTCATGATATATATTAACTATAGATATATATGAGAAGGAATAATAAAGACATAGATTAATAGAGGTGGCGAGACCAGGGGAGTCAGAAGGGAGAGATGGAGATAAACTGAAGGAGAGGGGAGAGAAGGAATGGAGGAGGAGAGAGAGAGAGAGAGAGTAGTGAGAGAGGTAGAGAAGGGTAAGAGAGAGGAGATAGTGACACATAGATAGAAGAGGATGATGTTGAGAGGGCTTGCCTGGGTGAATCTGGGAGCAATCCGAAGGTGGTCAAACAAAGCTCTTCTAAGTTACAAATCCGAAGAGAAAAAACCGGTGATGTATATGTGGTTGCTCAACCTGGAATGTATGGAAAATCTTGGTTGAGAGTGTTTACCTTTCCATGTCTTCACTAAAGTAGGTTTTCTGTTCACAGAATAAGATCATGACTACATGTAGGTGATGGTTCTGTAGTAAGTTCTCAGCCTTATCTTCGGAATGGCTAAGAAAGAGGATCAAGTTTGAATACAAGATATAATTTGATGAATTTGGATATTTAGAGTTGAAGAAAAAATTGTGGTGATGTTTGGATGGGTGCTAATTTGTAGGGTTTTCCATTTTTATAATTTTCTTTGTTATGCTTTATACCATGCTACCTAGTTGCTTTCATGTTTCCCTAGCATTTTAACTTTTTCGATATATATCTCTCTATTGTTTCTTGCCCCATTTGAAATTTCATCCTTATTTGGTAGGTGTTTTCTTCAATATAGTGTGAATATTTTTCCATCACATAGCTTCTGTGGGGTTTGTCTACGCAAATAGCTTGTAAGGCCCATTCATCGGGGTATTTGATGAAATGAAATGATTATCGATGATCACGAACTAATGGTACATGCAGAGATTTACTCTAACAATTCTACAGTTTTCTTGTGCCAACAATTATACAACATTTTAACCTCATGAATTAGTGTCCTCTGTTCTCTTAGCTGATTCTATAAGCACTTATTGTTGTTGTCAAAGCTTTTACTCTCTAGTCCCATTGAGCTATTTCATTTATTTGTGGATATTGATCTATTTTAATTTCATTTCTTCAATTTTTATGACTATTATGTATTTCCTTTGGCCAATGCCTTCTTTCTTACCTATGATTTTTCTGCTTAAGCATTCCAGCCAGCCAGAGCAACAGGGGTAGTAGGAGCCACGCAGTCCATCCAGAGCCCAGCAAGGGTAGTGCAGAGGTAGAAGGAACCACGCAGGGCTGACACAGTCCCAGTCAGGGAAACTTAGGGGCAGTGTAAGCCCTTCAGGTGTGACACATGTCTTTACTGAGCAGTGCAGAGGCTGACACAGGCCAGTTAGGCTGATGTAGAGGGATTCAGAGCAGCGTATTACTGTCATTTTTATTTCTCTTTTGGGTGAACCAGTTTTGGTGCCCATAATTGTTGTACTTAGATTTTTCATAATAATGAAAACCCTCCAGAGCTAGCTACACCGGTTTTCCCACATTAGGTTTTTTCCGGGGATAGCTGTCTAAAAAATCCATGTGTCCCTTTGTCTATGAACATGTTATTCAGTATTTGATCTGTATGTGTAGGTTGCTAGTTGTATTTACTATTTACTTCATTAATTTATTGAATATTTCAGAAATTAACTTATAACTTAATTCAAGTATGAGAAGTAAATCAAGATACTACAATAGGATTTCTTAGATTAAGAAATTTTCACATTCCCTAGGTCTAGCCCAATTAGGTCACCTAGGGCAACAACTTCCCAGGAATGTAGCTAGAGGAAAACTTCTATCTCCTAGACACAGCTTCGTTGCTCGGTGCCCTCACTCTCCTCAGAACATGGGCCAATTCCAACGGTGGAATCTCCGGATACCTCAAGCCCTAGCTCTAGGATCATGTTTTGCCTAGGTGTTCCCAAGGATAGAACCTAGTAGGATTAATTTGACCTATCGATGTTAAAAAACTTGTTTGATCCTTTCCCATCACCTTATCCAGGATAGTAACATCATTGGTTGCTAATTTCCATCCCTGAACCTGGGTTGGGTCCACTTGGCCCCGTGTGGTCCCATTTGGTGTCAAAGGCCTTTCATCAAGGACCATTTGGGAATCCAAGTTCCCAAAGGATTTTAGGGATTGAGAACTTCCTTCATAGTTCTTATTCTTCTCCCTCAACCCTTCAATCCCCCTCCTCTCTCCCTAGAAGATAATTCCCTTGCTTAAAAGGAAAGCATGTCCCACTCTTTATTTTATCTTAGGGAAAGGGTTTTGAGGGTCACTTCCCACCTATTCATTGACCTATACTCTACAAGTGACTTCCTAAAATATCGGGACTCCACCCATCGGTGAAAGTCTGTGAAGAGCTAGGAGCCTTAGTTGTGGTGAAAATGGGCTAAGCCTCCATCGTTTCCCTTGTCCTAGTAGTTGCCCTCTTAGGAAAACCCTTTTACAGATCCCGCTACTAGTTTGAGTGGTAACAAGTTGTTCACAATTACATTTGTGAACAACTCTTTGGTATGCCACTTTTGCAATACTACGGCTCAAGATGAGAAGTCAGGCTATGGAAGTTTCCTTCTTCCTTTAGATGAAAATCCTCTACAATATATTGAACTAGGGCTAGTTGGTTAGTGCACTTGAATGTTACTTTCATCCTTAAGTACGCACATCCTTAGGCCCTATACACCTGCCCTTCTACCAATTTTGTTGTCCTTCACCAGAACAAGAGTCGGGGCTCTTCTTTGATAGTAACCTAACAACCCTCCAACTGTACTTGGCCTACCATCAATCTGCCAAACCATAGTCAATTCTTTTTACTGATCTAGGGCCCACAATATTGTCTTCATCTAGGGTTCTTCAAATCTGCCACCTAACAATGGTTTGAGTCCTCTCAAGATCATTGTTCTTGTGTACCGAGAATTTGATCTTTATTGTCCAATATATGAACAAATATGAACTACTCCTCTTATCATACTTATAACAATCTATAGATGACTGAACTAGGGTCACAAATCAGCCACTAATAGTCCATTTACTAATTTTTTATAGGTTTCTTCATATCTTTGTCTAAAACTCTATGGAAAGTCAACCAAAATCAACTCCTCTGCATGTCAATCCATTCTTCATATGGCACATTTCTTCTGCATGATCAATATTTTGCTCAAGTTCCACCCTCCTTTGGATATGTTGTCTCCACACATGCTGAATTTGCAAACCATCTTCCAGATATGTGGTCTTTATTGTAGAAATAAACCTCGCTCTAAGGGTCATAACCCATCTTCTTCTACGCAAATTTGTCATAGTCTTAAGGTCATACCTTATGAACTAAACATGCTAGGAAACTTTCCTAACTAGGGCATTATACTTATGTACTTCTAATTGCTGTAGAACAAAACCTATCCACACATAGAAAAAACACGGCTCTTGCCTCCATAAGATACTCTACCTAGTTCATATGGATCCATAGATTCTGCGCATTTATTTGACTGAATCTTGACAAGAACTTCAGATCTCAATGTCGACCCTCAAACTAGGGTTAAATCAGTCAATATTACGCTTTCATCAACTTTTGTTATGGCTCTAAATTACAGTGCAAGCCCTCCTCCATTTATGTTGGTCTTTATCACAGAACTTGTGGCCTACTAACCAACACAAGGAAATATGGTATCAACCCTATCTTCTATTTCATGTAGAAAATATAACCAATGGGATTCAATCTGATCTTGTAATCATGTACTAAAACAAGATATCGAATCCTCCCTACAATTTGTGGAAACAAAAAACAATCGCACAATCACATATAAGTAAGAGAAACAAGTTATCAATCGCACAACACAAGATGTATTTGGAGAAGCAACTACTCAAAACCCTCTATCTCTATTTTCTATTAATTCAAGGAATCATGAAACAACACAATGCTTAATCTCTCTTAAGATTCTCCAGCACTCTGCCAATTGTCTCCTGCTGATCTGGGAAAAATCGGTCTAGTACTTAGCCAATTCTTAGCCTTCCTTCAGCCTACCTTGCACGCGCAATTCCTATGGAATTATCTCCATATTAATTAGGAAAATCAACCTTCCTTGATTGCGCAATCCATCATGGCATCCCAATGACTTTATAATTGCACATGGGAAATTTTCTATAAATACAACTGATAGTTATGTTCCTCTAAACTGTGTTACAATAAGGATCAGGGGTCCTTTTATTATTTAAAATAAGATAAAACCCTAAACAACCAAAACCCTATCTTGAGGAGATGTAACACCAAGAGTTTATGGGCCCCGTTGGGGCTAGTTGGGCAGCCAACTTCTCGGGGTTGTAACTTGGTCATATGATCTTCGTTTGACGCACATGATACCTCATTAGAAAGATCTCTCCGAGGACTACAACTGCTAGTATGATTTATATGAAATCACCAAACCTTTCATGCCCAAAAAACATCGTTTGGGGCCTCAAAACGTCTTCGAAAGTTCAGGACCCAAAAAATTGACAAAAATAGTAAATTGTGCTATAATTAAGGAAACTGAAAAACTGAAAGAGACAATGGCAAGGGCCCAAGTGGAATAGGCGGGTGGCCACCAATATCCACCTCGATCACCTTAAATCAAATTTCTTGAGCTAACTCAATCATCATGACTTAGTTAATTGACACAAGTTGTTATGAGATGAAATTACAAATTATTGTCCAATTTATTTAAGGGAAAAATAAATTAGACGCCTCACATTCCTCACTCCTGGTACATCAAAATTCCTCACCAGTGTGGGTGCATTTTTTTGTCCTTTCTAGTCTCCAATTTGACTGTTTCTTGTTGCAAATTTCAACACTCCCTCTCAACAAGAAAGGAATTGAATCTATCCCCATCCGATACCTTTGGAATGTTCTGCATGCTACACTTCTCTAGTGTTGTTTGCACCCGCAACTCCTGAAACCGAATAGCCTCTGAAAAAATGAATCAGTATAATGCATTTTTCATCAGATTCTTCTAACTACTACTAGCTACTGCACCTTTCTAGTACTGGATTCTTTGCACTGATGCTGACATTTGCATCCGTGCCCTTTGAACTATTGCTAACTCTATTTGTGCTCCATTATTTGACATATATCACTATGATTTTTGTCTTGCTGACATCTGACTACATCAATCTAACTGATCCTTACTACTATTACTGTATTGTGGGCTCCTCGTAGCCAAGTTTGATCCATGAGACACGCCATCTCAGTGGACCTTGCCCAAATTTCTTATCTTGGGATTATGTCTACACATAACCCCACCTTACACCTCAAGGTATGGTTACTCCCTCTTCCCATCTGGCTCGAAATTTCCCCCTCATGGAGGTCTCTGCTTGAGTGGACGCTTCCACTCGGTCTCCTCTCTGCTTCTCCAATTGTGGCAGCTACTCCACAACCTTCTGAGACTGCTTCTCATGAGGATGCATGTTGAGAGGTAATTTATGCTCCCTCTAAACCACCAAGTCTCTAAATTTTTCCTTTCTCCTTAAAGATTTGCATGCATCTGGTACCTCAATTGCATATAAGTTCTTGACTCGTGCACAGTGTAATTGTCCCGAAGTTACAAAAAGTTTCTTAAAATGATTTGATTTTAAATCGATGATATCTCCCTCATCCGAGCTCCGATTTGACCAATTATTTTTCCATTTGGGTAGATTTTCGCAAGGAATACAAATATTCTATTTATTTTTGAGAATTTTACACCAAAATATTCAAATATTCTCTACAAACTCACCGCCCAAAAAATTCTTGCTCTGATACCATGTAGAAAATCTAACCAACAAGATTCAATCTGATCTTGTAATCTACTAAAACAAGATACTAAATCCTTCCTACAATTTACGGAAACAAAACACAATCGCACAATCATATATAAGTAAGAGAAATAAATTATCAATCGCACAACAACATGATGTATTTGGGGAAAGCAACTAATCAAAACCCCTCTATCTCTATTGTGTATTAATTCAAGGAATCATGAAACAATACAATGCTTAATCTCTCATGAGATTCTCCAGCACTCTGTCAATTGTCTCCCGTTGATCTAGGCAAACTCGGTCTAGTACTTAGCTAATTATCATCCTTACTTCAGCCTGCCTTACTGATGCAATTCCTAGGGAATTAACTCCTTATTAATTAGGAAAATCAGTCTTCCTTGATTGCGTAATCCATCATGGCATCCCAATGACTTTATAATTGCACATGGGAAACTTTCTCTGAATAAAACTGATATTTATGTTCCCTTTAACCTCTGTCTGAAATGGGTATTCCTCGAAATTGACATGCATGCAACTATTAATAGTGAATTATTAGTTATCTGATTGATCACTCATTGTGAATTAAATCTAATTTAATTCACTGGACCTCTCACTAGCTCATCCACTCAGTTAGAACTAGTTATACTGATTTTAACTCATTTAATTGAGTTAATTACACTTGCACCCCACTAATGCATCAAATTCAACTGGACCCCAAAAATATTAGAATCCCTCTAGATGCTTCATATTAGACCCTCAACTCGAATTTCTTGAGCTAACTCGGTCATCATGACTTAATTAACTGACATAAGTTGTTATGAGATGAAATTACAATTTATTGTCCAATTTATTTAACGGAAAAATAAATTAGACGCCCCACATTCCTCACTCCTAGTGCATCAAAATTCCTCACCAGTGTGGGTGCATTTTTTTTTGTCCTTTATGTTTTCCAATCTCACTGTTTCTTGTTACAAATTTCAACATTTCAGAATTTGATGCTACCTTCACACAAAGACATCATTGAAATCACATGCCCAAATTCTCATGAGAAACCTCTCTTAAGCTTGATCTGCCAGAAGAGAACCAACAATATTCCATCCTACTTCCTAGCGGAAACTAACCATTAAGGTATGCAACATTATTTTGAACCCACACATGATGATATTACTCTTGGAGGATGATCATGACCTCCCTTTAGCAACCCTTACTTGGCCCTCGTAATCGACCTACTTTAGGACTACATCTCTCTTCACCCCCTTGATGTGCCAAATAGTGGGAATACATATAAAAAATGCTAAGATGTGCCAAGTGATAAGGCGTGCTAAGATGTGCAAGGGTGTGTCAATGCATGTCAGGGACTTTCAAGACAAGAAAAGGGAGAAAAAAGTTAAACTACAAGGAAAAGAACACATAAGAGGGTTAATAAGTCATCAATTTACCTTTTCCAAGAGGGGCATGCTAGGCACACTAACACTAGGCGGCAATAGGTTCCAAGTGCAAGGTCTTAGTGCATTCTAAGTGCCAAGTATTCCTTTGTTGCTTCTCATCTACTTTCCAACAATTGATCATCACAAATAAATTTAATACTAAACCATGCTAAATCATACCAAGGCATCTCAACGTATTCCATACATGCTAAGACTTTCCAAGCGCCAACATGTGCCAAGCGCCAATATGTGTCAGGGACTAGTGTTATGCATGTTATGAAGTGGAAGGGAATGTTGAAGAGTGCTAAGGTGTGCTAGAGAGTGATAATGCATGTTGATGAGTGTTAATGAGTACTAGGAAAAAATATTAAGGGAGCACTATGTAAAAATTCATGGAAGTTAATGAATATGAGGGATGTGTACTGCTAGAGACTAGTGTTAATAGTCAGTGTTAGTTGTCATGCCAAGGAGGGAGTGACAAGGTATGTTAAGCATTGGTAAGGCATGCTAGGGAATATCAAGGCATGTTAAGAATTCCCAAAGTGTGCTTGGGAGTTCCAGGGTGTGCTAATTATATCATGTGGAAATTAATAGTGCCAAGATATGCCAATACATGCTAGGTGCTAAGGATCTGGTGCAGGGTGCCAGAGTATATCAATATGTGTCAAGGCAACAAAAGGAAGAACCAATAAGAGGGTTAATAAGTCATGAATTTATCTTTTTGAAAAGGGGCATGCTAGGCACACTAATAATAGATCCCAATACATGCCAAGTGGCATTGTGTGCCAAGTGCTAATGTATGTCAATGCATTCAACCAAGGTGTTCCAGGGCATGCTAGGGACTATATGCAACATGCCAACACATGCTAGGAGAGTTCTATTTTTTTAGCGCATGCCACCATGTTCTTGGGCATCAATGTCATCACAAGATTTTCTAGGTACAAAGATGTTCCAAGACATGTGGGGTAATAAGAAATGTTAGTGTGTGCCAAAACATTAATTTAAGGTGAGCCCAGATTGTTGAGGATTGTTAGTGTTAGTATGAATCTTTTGTCGGAGTGTACGAAAAAACACCACTTTAGCTATGCATAACTTATAGCCCTAACATCAAATATGGCTGCCAATATCTTCAGATATGCAGTTAGTTGATCAAGACAAGTGCTGCAAAAAACCAGATCTATGCATAAAGAGACATTAAGCAGTAAAAATAAGGTTTTTCTCCATACACTCAATAGACATGACAAGAACAATATTTTTGAAAGAATTTTTGTATTATGGGCACCTGAGAGGAAAAAAAGAAGGTGTTTCCAATTCTCCTCAATGGGATGGGTTCTTGGAAGTCCTCAGCACTTCAGATCTAGCATTTCTCTCTCTTGTTGGTGTAGAAAACCCAGACAAAGATAGAACTCAAAGGGAGCTCACACAGCAAACAATGGAAAATATGAAAATGATGGTGGATCAAAGTTAGACCAAGAGTATAGATCCAGAGTGATCTAATAGGCAACAAAAGGTGAAGAATGGTAGGAGAAACCCTCCTATTTATAACAAAATATTGGGTCATTATAGATCTTGGTGCATGATTAAAATAACATTAACCAAATCTAGATCCACCTTTTATGGAATATTTTATTATATTTGTTGGAGGGAAAAAGTATTTGACTTGGGTCAAATCCCTTTATTTGTGAATAAAAAATAAATAAATGATTTATTTATCATTTTAAGGAAGTGGTTGAAAGATAATCAAATAAATAATGATTTATTTAATTATTTATGGGTGATTTAGTCATATTTAATAAGGAATATTATTTAAATAAGATTTAAATAATTATTCCTAGAAAATAATAAGATAAATAAAGATTTATCTAATTAATTTCTTTGTTTTGGGTTAAACATGACCAGGAATAATAATTAAATTATTGTTTAATTAATTATTCCTTGTGGAAAATCAAACAAATATAGGTTTGTTTAGTATTTCCTTTTGGGGTTTCCTGTTTAGACCATAAACAACCTAATAAATGTGTTTTATTAAGTTATTTTACATAGTGAAAGCAATTTTACTTAGGGTAAAATTGGTCTTACATGGTGTACTTGGGTCCATCTAATGATAGTAAGTTAGATGAACAAAAAATGGTGTAACAAATTTCCCCCCAGCGTGCGAGTGTTGGGAGCAAATCGTATGACCGAAGTACGTTGTAAGAACTCAATCACCAGACATCAAAAGGGAAGTCAGAGAGAGAAATGTACAGTAGACTAATGTGCTAAACAACTAGACCCTGAGGAGACGAGACTTACAGGTGCAACAAGTCTCTTTTTATGAGAGGGTACCTGTGCTAAAGGCGGTGGGGGAGGCATACCTATACCCGCCGAGACAAAGTACAAAAGAATAGTGTGTCCAGTAAACAAGGGACCGAACCATAAAGTACAACCGGCATAAACATGAGCTAGATAAAAATAAAATGAGGGATCCCATATACATGCTTTTCCTGGGATAACAGCCAGGACTTATACAATAATATCTGAGTACATGAGATACAAATACAACCCAAATTCCACCTATAAGCGGGGAAGGGCTCACAAAATCTGACTGATACATGCAAATCAAAGAGGCGCTGCAAGCGGCTAAGGCCTACATCATCAAATATATGGAGCTGCATCGAAGGCTGCAATGAAGAGGTCATCCGGGCATGTGGGGGGGCTACCTGCAGGGCCACCCCCTCATGAGGGCTAAGACATCTCACACACACCCAGGAATCACCAAAAGATACTGCTGCATCACTGAACCATCAAGCATACGGATCTCAATCATGCTGAAAGGAGCTGGAGTGGAGAAACAATCAAGTCAAAGGGAAACGAGAGATCGCTTTGCCTGATCCGAGGCACCGAACAAGAGTAGAAGCTGGAACCAAGGTACACCGCCCTGTAGACCTGTCTTCTGGAATGAAGGAGTTGATGTCGAAAGAAGGAGGTCCGCCATAGGTGAGGCAATGAGAGATCCTCAACTAAGGCATGAGAGAAAATAGTAGAGCGACAGATAGACTAAACCAATGATGATGATGGAATGGAGGGGACTGAGTAGCGAATGGACGAATTCCCTTGCTAGAGCATAAAGGGCATGAATGACATGGCAGTGACTGAAACAGTATCATAAGGGATAGGGGACAGTGGGACTGAAGGCCATAATGTCCGACACAAGAGAGAGACCAAGCAATGAAGGATGGAGGACTATAGCGAGGTACAAAGGGACTCGGGATGGACTCCATGAATGTGATGAGGACTCAACTTGGATTCTCTAAACAAGGGCAACTTGATGGTGCTTCCATACAGTAAAGGTCCAATGGGGGACCATAAAAACATGAGTACAAGATGGTAACTCACAACAAACATCAACACGAGCATGGATAAGTATGGAGGCCAAATGGTGCCCCTAGTATGAGTGTTGCAAGTGAAGAAATTCGATTTTGAGGAGGGTTATGGTTGAGGGGCACAAGTGCCCCCAAGAATGGTGTCGTCATGCCAAAATGTATTTAGAAAAAGGGGAATCTAAACACATTTTAATGATGTGGTGCGCCATTTGTTTTCGTTATGGTTATGCAGGTTGAGAAAGGGAATGGAGGATTACCAATCTCTTTTGGTACTACATATAGGAATCAAATGGGCTTTAAGTTGCCGGGTTGGCATACCTGGTGTCACTATCCCAAAGAGAGGATTTGGAGATAATGAACTGATGCTCTCATAGAAAAGCTATAGGTTGTTCAACAACAATGTCTAAGAGACGGATTTGCTGATGTAAGATGAAGGAACGATAAGGGGTATCATCCCTAGAGTGATCTGAAGTGATATGGGACTCTAGAGGTTCTTCTAAATGTGGAAGAATAATGGTACTAAAATCGGCACGACCAGATACACTAGGAGAGTTGTGGAGAATTGCTTCTCTTGGTCTCTCAAATGTGGGTGCCCCCTTACCTAAACATTGGGTTTCAATGTAATGGCCACAAGGTGTATGTGGTGTGAACGCATGGGTTCGATGTAAGGGGGAATAGATAAATTCAGGGGTGGGGATTTTTTCCATAATGTCATCACCGTGATATAAGATGGGGTGACTGGTGGAAGAAAGACCACCTGACGTGGCGAAGCTACCTGACTCATCATCATGAGAAGAGAGGTTCACATGCGCATCGTCACAAGGGGTGACAGAAGAGTAAGTAGATAAAGGATCTACCGATGTTGAGCCCAAGGTGATCGCTGAAGGAAGGTCAAGAGAAGCAGCACGGGAGGATTCAGAGGGAATGTTCCCCGAGGGTCTCATGGATGATGATAGGTAGAAAATGCTGGATGAAGGCTCCGTCATCTTGACATCAGGAGGGGGAATTTCAATGGGAGCAGTCATGTCTGGTAGTTTTGCCAAAGCAAAATGCGCAAATAGGGGAGAGGTGGACTCATTGCGCTTGGCCTCGAATTGGCGGACCGTGGCTAGAGAGGTGCAGAAGTCCTCGAGGTGGGGACAAAGGTGGGTGTAATCGCCATGGAGATCACACAAAGCACAGGGGTGGTTGGTGTGAATAGTCTTGGGGTTCTTGGCCACGGTCGCAGAAGGAACAGAGGCTTCCGGGACTGTGGACTCAGGGAACACGACATTAACCATGGGCTTGAGGTGAAGCAATTCAGGATAGGTGGTGTGACTGAAAACATCACACAAAGCACACTGGATGGTATGCTTTGGAGGCCGAGGAGGGGAATGGTTTTTCGGGTTAGCCTTGTCCTTTGATGCCCCCTTGCGAGCTTTGTCCTTCTTACCCGAAGCGGTCGCAACAGGAGGTGGTTCCTGTTGAGGTGACTGAGGCACTATTGCAGTAGGAGAAATCATGGGGACCGGTTGAACCAGGGCCAAAGCAATATAAGGTTTGGGTTGACTAGGCAAGGTTGCGGCTGGAGGATCAAGGTACCAGATGAGAATCCCAAGGGTCAGGTTTGGAAGAGAGAGCGTGGCCATGACAGGTACCGTGTACACTCTTGGTGGGGGAGCTAGGAACGATATCTGACCAGAGGGGTAATTGCCAGGTGGGATGGCTCCTAGATAGTTGAGGCCTGGGGGAACCGACCCAGGAGGATAGAGGGGTTTAGGGATACCAGCTATAGGATAAGGGCCAGAAGGAGGAGGTTCGATTAGCTGAGATGAATGGCTAGGAGCGGGTTGCAGTGGGCGAGGTTGAGTCTGAGGTTTCTGACTAGCCGAAGTGGGTCGCTTAAGGGCAGCCCGAGACGATTGCAACATGCAAACATTCGATAAGTTGGGATCACAGATAGGAGGAGGAGGGAGACCAGGGAAAGTTCCAAGCAAAGAGGAGTCTTTATAGACGCCGGGAGAGATACTGGTCAAGGAATCAACAGTTTTCTTATTGGCTATAGAAGAGATGGTCGTCTCAGGGGAGTTCTGAGACTTTCTCTCATGATAAGTCAACTGGTCGATGGTGACTATCTTTCCATTGAGAGGAAAAGACATCTTGCGAAAAACTGTGGATGGGACAGCAGACATGGCATAGGTGTAGCTTCACCCTAATAGAATGTTGTAATCTAGAGGGGCGTCGATGACTTCGACGTCAATGCAAACAGTCATGCCCGCAAGGGTGATAGGACAATTACGGAAAAGGCCAATGGGTTGGGAGGCGTGGCCGTCCCATGCTCGAAGGGTGATCATGGAAGGGGCCAACTCAGGAGATTTGAGTTGCTTCCAAACCGAAGCGGACATCACACAGGTGGATGCCCCCTCATCAATTATACACCGAGAAACGTTAGAGTTCTAGATTTTGACTGGGATTTGGAAGGCGACGGAAGCAGGAAGAGGGGGATGTTCTGATTGATGGGCGTCGAAAACAATCATTTGGTCATCAGCAGGATCTACAGCACCCATGGCAGATATCAGAGCCTTCTTTTTGGAAGGGCATGACTGGAGGAGTTCCAATGTGGAAATGGCAGCAGGAGACTGTGCCAAATCATCTACTATGATATACGAATGAGAAGCTTGACCAAAAGTAGCATTTCAGCGTAATGGTCCCTTAGGAATCTTGGTATGAACCTCAACTTTGGGTTGAGGGATATGTAAGGGACCATTGGATGTCGAAAGAGGCTCTATAGAACCTGAAGAAGGGGACTCAGGGGCAAACTGAGCGGAAGTCTTGGGGTACTGGCGAGACCGAGTTTGAAGGTTAAGGTCGATGGTTGGAGATGGATCAGAGTTCATCATGAGGATATGGTAATCGAAGGAACCAGAAGGGAAAGCTTGAGTGGCAACCTGTCCGTCAGGTGGTTGGGCAGCCAAGAATCCTTGCTGGGGGAAAGGATCGATAAACACAACCGGTTGAGTAGAGGCCACATTAGGGGGAGCATGAGGGGAGGCATGTTGTCCTCGCAAAGTGGCTTGATACTCCCACATCTGCCACATCTGTGGTAGAAGGGGAAAATCGTGAGTGTAATGACCGTAAACACCGCAACACGAACAAGGCTTATTTGTGCGAATAGGCCTGTCCGGCTTGGACTGAGTACCCTGTTGCTGGTTAGTAGTGTTAGGGTCAGTACCTTGAGTATTGGGTCCACAAGTACCAAGGGAAAATTTATTTTGATTGCCTTTCTACCTTCTTTGAGAGGAAGGGGGATTAGTCGCACCCTGCTGTGCAAATACTTGCCCTGGAGGGGGATGTAGGTGCTGTTGCTGGGGTTGAGAAGGCAAGGGGGGTGGAAGTGCAAATGCTGGAGGAGATGGAACACCAGGCTATGGATAAGGATAATGGTTAGGTTGGACAAAATTGAGGTAAGCAAGAGGTTGGGCAAAAGGATGAGGCATGCCGTATCCTGGATACATGCTACCTAGAGGGGGAAAAGTGCTAGAGGTGCTGGCCCCTCCCGGAGGGAGACCATAGCCCATAGGAGGTTGAGCATACGGATGAGAAAGGGCTCCAACGATACCGTCGGCTGAATGAGATTCCCCTGAGGTGTTAGTGCCACCGGGCTTAGGGAGGTCAGGAAGGACGGTATAAACATAAGCAAACTGAGCGTAGATCAGGTCATATTTCAAGGCTATTTGGAGGGCGACGTCTTTGGTTTGAGGGAAATGGGAGGCGACATCTTTGCCAATGGGAGGTAAGAGAGTGTGAAGGAACCAGTCCATATAAACCCGATCTTCAAAGGTGGGAGCTCGACATAGCTCCTTCTTCTCTACCATTCCTGGACATGAGTGGAAAGGCGAGTTGAAGCGGTTTGACGGAAAGAAGTCAAAAGCTCTGTACCAGTGTCGTATTGGAGAGGGATCTGGAAATAAGATAAAAAGGCTTGGGCAATGGTCGCAAAGGTGGTATGGGAAGAGGTGGCCTGGTCAACATACCATTTAGAAGCTTCGCCCATAAGCGTGCGTTGGAACAACCAAGGACGGATGGAATCATTGGTAATGGAATTGGAGGAACACCACATGTGGAAAGATCGGACATGGTTGGTTGGATCTTCTCCAGCAAGGCCTTCGAACTTAGGGATGTTGGAGGGGAGCTTGGTTGGCATAGCATGCCAACCAACATTGTGGCGGATAGGGTCATTGATCAACTGATTGAGATCGGGGAGGTTGATGCCTGCCATGTAAGGGAGCAAAGGTGCAGCCGAGGTAGTTCCTGTGGCGGTTCCGCTAGTAGTAGTCCCGACATTAGGGCCGGGGTTACCGCTAGCGTTAGGCCCTGGAACAGACATAGTGAAGGTGACAGGGGGAGAACCAGAAGTAAAAGGAGAACCCAATGAATCAGAAGAGGAGTCGGAGTGCGGACTCGGAGGAGGACTAACTCGACGACGGCGGGAAGGAGTAGGTCGACCGACCGGAAACTGAGGGTGAATGCCAAGAAGTCTTCGGGATGTGCACCTTGGGGGCACAATGGTGACAACACAAAAACGGCACAAGGGGAAGAAGAATGACCAATAAAGGCAGGGAGGTGCAGAATCAAGTGATTACAATGTCGAAACAAGGGCAGAAAGGTGCAGCGTAAATTGATTTTACAATGTTTTAAAGTCTTTGCCTGGCGGTGTTAACCAGGCTCTTCTTCGCTTAGGGTGAGTGTGTGGTGTGCGTTAATTTTAATTTTTAAACCCAGACGTTTTGAGAGAAAAAAGAAAAAGTGTGTTGTGTAACTGAAAATAAATCTGCAGAAAACAGTATATAATGCTAAAATAACAGAAAATTAACAGCTAACCATGCATTGATCTAACCCAAAAAGGAGGGTCTCTCAAAACTAGTCTAAAAGAGGGAAAAAATTTAGTCAAAACACACTAAAAAAAGGCCAATATATCTAAGGTCGGGAGGGACAAGGATCTAAAGGAGAAATATGCTGAAAATAGGTGCAGAACACAGCCAAGAGGTAGAGGCAAGGTGGCTGTAAAAAAGGAGGAAATCAGCAAAAAGCAGAAGGGACAAGGAGGAGGCCCTAAAGGTAGATCCAAACAAAACTTTAGGAGGTGATTTGAAAGGGAGAAGAGCTTATTAAAAGGGGTCTGAAAAGGAGGTATCAGATCTGAAAAGGGGAAGGCTCAAACTCTGAAAAATCAAACACCTGAAACAGTTAAAACTTTTCCACCAAAATTGGAGGGTACTGAAGCCTAGGGGGCAATGTTCCCACTTAGATGAGAAAAAAAGATCAGAAACAGGTCTGAACGGGCTGAGACGGAGGCTAGAAAACCCTGACAGAAGCTTCAGAAAAGTTGCAAAAAAATAGCAGAAAAAATGGCAGGTCGCAGGTTTTGACCTGTTTTCTCTGCAGGTCACAGATAATTGGTTGAAAAGTGCGACCTGTAGTCCAGGTTGCATTTTCTGGGCTGAAAAGTGTGACCTAAAGCTTGGAGTGTCTCGGCGGCAGATTTCTGAAAAAAAATTCGTCTCAATTGTGGCTGATGTCTGTCACCTGCGTAATGGGGCCAGAAACACACGGAAGTTAGAAATTTTAATGTTTTAGGGTTTTATAGGTGAAAAAAAAACATAAAAATAGGAAAAACAAAAAGCTAAAAAGAAAACCTAGGGTCTGAAGTAGCTGGATATGCAGGAATATGAAAAACGATAGCAGTCGTAATTGAAAACCCGTGTGGAGTCGCCAGTTGTTAGTATGAATCTTTTGTCGGAGTGTACGAAAAAATACCACTTTAGCTACGCATAACTTATAGCCCTAACATCAAATATGGATGCCAATATCTTTAGATCTGTAGTTAGTTAATCAAGACAAGTGCTGCAAAAAACGAGATCTATGCATAAAGAGACATTAAGCAGTAAAAATAAGGTTTTGCTCCATACATCCAATAGACAAGACAAGAACAATATTTTTTGAAAGAATTTTTGTATTAAGGGCACCTGGGAGGAAAACAAGAAGGTGTTTCCAATTTTCCTCAATGGGATGGGTTCTTGGAAGTCCTCGGCACTTCAGATCTAGCATTTCTCTCTCCTGTTGGTGTAGAAAACCCAGACAAAGATAGAACTCAAAGGGAGCTCACACAGCAAACAATGGAAAATATGACAATGATGGTGGATCAAAGTCAGAACAAGAGTATAGATCCAGAGTGATCTAATAGGCAACAAAAGGTGAAGAATGGTAGGAGAAACCCTCCTATTTATAACAAAATATTGGGTCATTATAGATCTTGGTGCATGATTAAAATAACATTAACCAAATCTAGATCCACCTTTTATGGAATATTTTACTATATTTGTTGGAGGGAAAAAGTATTTGACTTGGGTCAAATCCCTTTATTTGTGAATAATAAATAAATAAATGATTTATTTATCATTTTAAGGAAGTGGTTGAAAGATAATCAAATAAATAATGATTTATTTAATTATTTATGGATGATTTAGTCATATTTAACAAGGAATATTATTTAAATAAGATTTAAATAATTATTCCTAGAAAATAATAAGATAAATAAGGATTTATCTAATTAATTTCTTTGTTTTGGGTTAAACATGACTAGGAATAATAATTGAATTATTGTTTAATTAATTATTCCTTAAGGAAAATAAAACAAATATAGGTTTTTTTAATATTTCCTTTTGGGGTTTCCTGTTTAGACCATAAACAACCTAATAAATGTGTTTTATTAAGTTATTTTACATAGTGAAAGCAATTTTACTTAGGGTAAAATTGGTCTTACATGGTGTACTTGGGTCCATCTAATCATAGAGGTTAGATGACCAAAAAATGGTGTAACCGTTAGGTCTTTGTAATTAATAGAATTTACAGAGCTCGATTATGTATTAAATAATATGTTTCCTACACACAATAGTGGAACTTTATCTAAATGGAATTTGCTAGATAATAAACTTAATAGATATGAATCATGTGTTGACTCATAGGAAATCTCTATTTGACTAGTCATTACTTGAGGGAAATGATACACGCTTATTACTTCTTAAAAATTTGACTGGCCCTAACCACTATGGCCTTGGACATATTATAAAAAATGCTCAACAATAATGGTATTAAATCGTTATCTTTTGACAAAAAATATATTAACAGGCACTTAGCATCATTAAAAACTCATTGGAATGATCAATGATGACGGACATTTTTTGATCGTCACCAAAAGTAACAAAAAGAGAATTGGTGAGGGTCACTAAAAGTTCGTCACTAGAAGTGTCACCAAAGAGAGAATTAGTGATGGGCCTTTAACGACCCTCACCAAAAGTGAAATGTATTTAGTGACGGACCATAAAGGACCATCACTATATACACTCACAGTGATGGTTTTTAGTGATCAATTATGACGGACATTTTTTGACCATCACCAAAAGTAACAAAAAGAGCATCGGTGAGGGTCATTAAAAGTTTGTCACTAGAAGTGTCACCAAAGAGAGAATTAGTGATGGGCCTTTAACAACCCTCACCAAAAGTGTCATTGAAAATGTCTTTGGTGACGGACCATAAAGGACCATCACTATATACACTTACAGTTACGGTTTTTTAATGACCGTCACCATATGTGACATTGGTGACGGACCTTAAAGGTCCGTCACAAGCATGACCCTCACCAATGTGCTTTTTTCTTGTAGTGCTCTAGATGATCTGTTAGCCATGGAGGTAGCACATGATCAGGAGCCTTGGTTGGAAAGAGCCAACATAAACTTGGAGGCTAAATTAAATAAAGAAAATTAGGATCTTTATCTCCAAAGAAATATGACCAAGCATTATGCCCGAAGGAACGAAGTTGTAAGGGCTAAACTCAAAAAGGCCTGAACCAAGATCTAAGAACTCAAAGAGGAAAAAGGCCAAGTTAACCTTGGAATATTGGCACAATATTCTCTATAGGTCTCTCAAACCCCATGAGGCACACATCCACCAAATTCGAGAATTTTTTGACAAATTTTGGGTTTTTGTGAATTTGGAGGCCTCTAAGCACAACACCCTTGGCGTTATGCTTTTCTCAGGAACCCTCGGTAGGAGAAATCAGAATTTTTGGAATCCACACATCTAGTACAGTATGCTCACCATATTTCAAAGAATTTGGAGCATTTTTTAGCCCTCAAAACGCCACAAAACACCTCATTTTTCACCTTTCTGCCTCATTTATAGACCTAGCGCTGCTCCTAGAGAAGTTTTATAAATTTTATTTTTGGATAGACTAATGGATCTCAATTAGAAAACCAATGGTATTTTTGGAAAGTAGACTCAGCCAGACTTCCAATGGGCCATCCCGGATAAAATTCTAACATTGGGAAGGTCACCAAAACCTGGCTGCAAGTGGACCTATTTTCTGCCTAGGAAGGTGTTGTGCGTTCAGACCTCACTGTGCATTTTTGGCCAAAAGTAAAAAAAAGACACTCATTCATTGCAAAATGATATTTTAATGTTTTTTGAGGCAAATCAATCAAAAATTAGGTGCTAGGAGTTATTTTGGCATTTATTTCATGAGATATTTTGTGCCTTGGGCCTTGCATTAGGCATAAATGACATTTATGACTAGTTTTGATATTTTCAAACCCTAGTTAGGGTTTTTGCCCTCCTTTTCTAGATAAATAGAGCATGAGGGCCTTATTGTAAAAGTTTGGAATTTGATGACTCTTTGGAGCAATACATAGCTTTTTTGGCCAAAAGTCAACAAAAGACACTCATTTATTGCAAAATGATATTTTAATGTTTTTTGAGGCAAATCAATCCAAAATTAGGTGCTAGGAGTTATTTTGGCATTTATTTCATGAGATATTTTTTGCCTTGGGCCTTGCATGGTCCCTTAGGCATAAATGAAATTTATGACTAGTTTTGACATTTTCAAACCCTAGTTAGGGTTTTTGCCCTCCTTTGCTAGATAAATAGAGCATGATGAGGGCCTTATTGTAAAAGGTTGGAATTTCATGACTCTTTGGAGAAATATATATATATATATATATTTTTTTGGATATTGGAGAAGAAATTGGTGTTGTGGATTTTGTGAATGGCTTGTCTTGATTGATGATGGAGAAGGCTGCTTGCAGGATCCATGAGCTTGGTTAATGGTGACGTGCTTCTGTTCAGTTATTTTTTTCTCATGTATCATTGTGTTTCATCCTTCTAAATTGCAGTAGGACAAACGTTTTAGACTAAGAAATGTTTTCAAAGGCACCTTAGCTCTGTTTTTTATTCACTGCCTCTATGTTTTCCTCTGCTAGGTCAGTTTAGAGAATTCTTAATTTCTCTCTAGACCACCTAAGATTGTTTATTTCATGAATGGTTTAATATAGTAGGTATCAAAGATGTTTTATAGTTAGCCCTGTTTGGTTGATATCACTAAAACATTTTTCTTGAGGTCTCTCTCTAAATTACAATTAATTAGGTTTGCCAAAGAGGCTATGTTTCGATCATACCCTTTTTCCATCCTTGAATAATTATTTTGGAGTTCTTCATAGCTATGATCAATGATAATTAGGCATTCCCTTTTCTTTTATTAAAGTTATATGTTTATCTTAAATGTTTTCTAACCTTTAAGGTGAAATCACTAGAAGTTAAATGAGTTTCTTGCCTTCTATATTTCATTGGATTGTTTGTCTGAAATGCTTATTTTCTTGAGTTGAATCAAATAATTATTGGTGTTCCCTGTCTATTGATTTCTTCTTTATGCTAAATAGTGTTGAATTCCCTTATTTTTTTAAGTACATGACAAAGGATTATTAATTTCCCTTTGTCCTACTTTGATTCACAAACTTGATGTTCATTTCATTTCACAAAAACCTTGAAAATACATTTGACCATGCTAGCTTTTCCCTGTGATTCACCCTAATTTATTGTTGAAACTTTCCATGACTTTTATTGACTCCATAGCCCAATGAATTGA